>JAAIUW010000201.1:0-49802 GCA_014851425.1 Senna tora | reverse complement strand
ATGATAAATTGATTGTTTGTTAGATTAATTAAGTATTGTATGTGTTTGATGCATTTAAAAGCATGTAGAATTGCGTTAGTGCTAGAGTGACTAAGCCTAGAGGAACTTAGGTGAAAGGAAAGATGGTTTAATTGAACGGGACTCAAATGTAAGGAAAAGTGATATGGGGATGATAAATTATAATTTTAGCCAAGGGTCACAATAGTAACAGAATTTTGAACACTTTCCGCCAAAGTGTCAAGGATGAAACAGAGTTTCATCTAAGATCATGATGATTACTAAGTGACCCTAGGGACTTAATTGCCAACTTTTCTTGGAAGCACCACACCCACAAAAGGAAGGGGCAAGGGTCCAGCACACACACATGAACTTCATTCTCACAAACGAGAGAGAGAGAGGGCTAGAGAGAAGGTGGAGAAAGCTTGGAGCACTTGGGATTGAAGAACTTGATTCCAGCTAGGATAATCCGTAGGAAAGCATCTACACATCATAAGAAACGTAATTAAGCTCGGAAACAAGGTAATCAAAGTTTCCTTCTTCTCATTTTCAATATTCATGGTTTTAGCTCAAATAGAGAAATTCTTGAATATGATGTTTTAAGCTGAAAGAGAGGATTAAAACTTGCATTTCTGAGTTTTAGAACTCGAATGGAGGTTTAGATGATGTTGCATGTATGCTGAAATGCTAGAAAATGGAAAAATGGTCATGGGTATGGGTATGGGTTTAGTGTATCTTCATATTGAAATTTAAAGCATGAAAAAGCATGTTTTGAGCTGAAATTTTCATGGGTTTTGTTGTGAAAATAATAGGGATTAAGTTCCACTTTTGATTTTCAAGTTTTGGGGTTTTAATTTGGACAAAATGAAGTTTTTAAAAGCATTTTCGACACGTATCAGCCGGCTGATAGCTAGAAGAACCGGCTGATGTGTTCATAATTTACCCAGAAAATTTTCCAGATTATGAACAGCCGGCTGATAGCTTAGAACAGCCGGCTGATAGCTTAGAACAGCCGACTGATAGGTACAAATTTTCCATAAATGTTCATGTTTTTGCCCAAAAACGTTCATATTTTACCCAGAAAATTCCAGATTTAGAACAGTCGGCTGTTGTACTTTTAAAGTGGCTGAATTAGCTCTCCAGAGAGCTATCAGCCGGCTGATAGGTCCTAACAGCGGCTGATAGGTCTCTGGAAAATTTTATTCTTCGAAATTAAGGGCCAATCAGCCAGCTGATAGGCCCCTGTTTTGCATAGTGAACTTAATCACTTTTATTGATGTTTTAAGCACTTAATTTCATTCTCAAACATGATGCTCAATGATTTTTAAGTAATTTGAAATATGAATCAAGGGGAAATAACATAGAAAGAAAGAAAAGAGAGCTAGTATTCAATGTACATGTATCGGTAAAGAATGGGTCCATAATCGATTGACCAATTGTCGGTATGGGACGGCTGTTGGGATTTCCATGGTCGTGTCATTATTTGGGATGGTAAAACATCCAATCGATTAAGAATGTAATTTTATAAAAACACCGTGTTGGTTACCGAATTTTAAGCTAGTATGCCCTATGTGGCCATTTAACAGCGACATGCTTAAAATTAGGCGAACCATGATTGGGACCTGTTTCTTTTCAATATATGTATATGTGAATAGCATATCACGGAGATGAATTGTTGACTCTTAAGGAAAGATACCATGCATATAAATTGTTGATCCACAGGGAAAGACACAATGCTTGCAATACGTTGATTCTTAAGGGAAGACGCAATGAATCCTATGAATGTATGTGTTCAAGGAATTGAACAGTTGATCCTCTGGGACAACATGATGAATCGTAGGTATAAGTGAATGTTATGAGAGGCAAATTGTTGATCCTTCGGGAAAGAATCAAATGGTCCTCTAATGATGATTGTATGAGGGACGAATTGTTGATCCTACGGGAAAGACGCAAAGGGACCTACAATGATGATGAATGTATGGATGTGTGCGAGTGCCCGCGTTGCGGCACTCCCAATGCTCATATGCTTTATGAAATTAGGGCTAGATGCCCACATGTTTATTATGTGTTATTTCACCCTTGAGATTATGAATGATGACGATATGATGAATTGTTTTATGTATAATCATATTTCTCTAGTTTATGATGTTTTGCAAAGATGAGGATGATACTATTCCATGCCATGATAATCAGTTTTCAAAACACTTATCGGCGAAACATGATTAGCAAGAAAATCAAGTTTTCGAAACACTCATTGGCGAAAATTGATGAATATCAAGTTTCTGAAACACTCATCGGCGAAAACTGATTAACAAGAAAATCAAGTTTTGGAAGCACTCATTAGCGAAAACTGATGAATATCATGTTTTCGAAACACTGACCAGCGGAAACTGATTAACAAGAAAATCAAGTTTTCGAAACACTCACTGGCGAAAACTGATGAATATCAAGTTTTTGAAACACTCATCGGTGAAAACTGATGAATATCAAGTTTTCGAAACACTCTTCGGCGAAAACTGATGAATATCAAATTTTCGAAACAATCACTGGCGAACACTAATGAATATTAAGTTTTCGAAACACTCACTGGCAAAAACTGATTAACAAGAAAATCAAATTTTTGAAACACTCAATGATAGAAACTGAAGAATATCAAGTTTTCGAAACACTCATCGGCGAAAACTGATGAATATCAAGTTTTCAAAACACTCACTGGCAAAAACTGATTAACAAGAATATCATGTTTTCGAAACACTCATTGGACGAAAACTGATGAATATCAATTTTTCGAAACACTCACCGCCGAAAACTGATGAACAAGAAAATCAAGTTTTCGAAAAAATCATTGGCGAAAACTGAAGAATATCAAGTTTCCGAAACACTCACCGGCGAAAACTGATGAATATCAATTTTTCGAAACACTCATCAGCGAAAACTGATTAACAAGAAAATCATGTTTTTGAAAAACTCATTCGCGATAATTGATGATTATCAAGTTTTTAAAACACTCACCGGCAAAATTGATGAATATCAAGTTTCCGAAACACTCACCGGCGAAAATTGATGAATATCAAGTTTTCAAAACACTCATCGGTGAAAACTGATTAACAAGAAAATTAAGTTTTAGGAACACTGATTGGCCAAAACTGATGAATATCAAGTTTTCGAAACACTCACCGGCGAAAACTGAATAACAAGAAAATCAAGTTTTCAAAACACTCATTGGCTAAAACTGATGAATATTAAGTTTCAAAACCATTCACCGGCGAAAACTGATGAATATCAAGTTTTCGAAACACTTATCGGCGAAAAATGATTAGAAAGAAAACATAGTTTTCAAAACACTCATTGGCGAAAACTGATGAAAATCAAGTTTTCGAAACACTCATCGGCGAAAATTGGTTAACAAGAAAATCAAGTTTTCGAAACACTCATCGACGAAAACTGATTAACAAGAAAATCAAGTTTTCTAAACACTTAATGGCAAAAACTGATGAATATCAAGTTTTCGAAACACTAATCGGCGAAAACTGATTAACAAGAAAATCAAGTTTTCGAAACACTCATTAGCGAAAATTGATGAATATCAAGTTTTGGATACACGAATCGGCGAAAACTAATTAATAAGAAATCAATTTTTCGAAACACTCATCGGCGAAAACTGAAGAATATCAAGTTTTCGAAACACACCGGCGAAAAATGAGGAATATCAAGTTTCCGAAACACTAATCGGCGAAAACTGATGAGTATCATGTTTTTGAAACACTCATTGGCGAAAACTGATGAATATCAAGTTTTCGAAACACTCATCGGCGAAAACTGATGAATATCAAGTTTTCGAAACAATCACCGGCGAAAACTGATTAACAAGAAAATCAAGTTTTTGAAACACTCATTGGCGAAAATTGATAAATATCAAGATTTTGAAACACTAATTGGTAAAAACTAATGTATATCAAGTTTTCAAAACACTCATTGGCGAAAACTGATTAACAAGAAAATCATGTTTTCGAAACACTCATTGGCGGAAACTGATGAATATCAAGTTTTCGAAACACTCATCGGCAAAAATTGAGGAATATCAAGTTTTCGAAACACTCATCGGCAAAAACTGATTACCAAGATAATCAAGTTTTCGAAACACTCATTGCCAAAAAATAATGAATATCAAGTTTGCGAAACACTCACCGGCGAAAACTGAAGAATATCATGTTTTTAAAACACTCACTGGCGAAAACTGATTAACAAGAAAATATTGTTTTCGAAACACTCATTGGCAAAAACTAAAGAATATCAAGGTTCCAAAACAATCAGCCGCAAAAACTGTTTAACAAGAAAATCAAGTTTTCGAAACACTCATTGGCGAATACTGATGAATATGAACTTTTCAAAACACTCACCGGCGAAAACTATTGAATATCAAGTTTTCGAAACCATCATCGGTGAAAAATGATTAATAAGAAAATTAAGTTTTCGAAACACTCATTCGCAAAAATTGATGAATATCAAGTTTTCGAAACACTCACCAGCGAAAACTGATGAATATCAAGTTTTCGAAACACTCATCGGCGAAAACTCATTAACAATAAAATCAAGTTTTCGAAAGACTCATAGGTGTAAACTGATGAATATCAAGTTTCTGAAACACTAATCGGCGAAAATATTTAATATTAAGTTTTCGAAACACTCATCGGCGAAAATTGATTAACAAGAAAATCAAGTTTTCGAAACACTCATTGGCAAAACCTGATGAATATCAAGTTTTCGAAACACTGATCGGAAAAAACTGATGAATATCAAGTTTTCGAAACACTCATCGGCGAAAACTGATTAACAAGAAAATCATGTTTTCGAAACACTCATTGGCGAAAACTGAAGAATATCATGTTTCAGAAACCCTCACCGGCGAAAACTATTGAATATCATGTTTTCAGAACACTCAACGACAAAAACTGATTAACAAGAAAAACATGTTTTCGAAACACTCACTGGCCAAAACTGATGAATATCAAGTTTTCGAAACAGTCACCGGCGAAAACTGATAAATATCAAGTTTCCGAAACACTCATCGGCGAAAACTAATGAATATCAAATTTTTGAAACACTCATCTGCGAAAACTGATTAACAAGAAATTCAAGTTTTCCAAACAGTCATTGGCGAAAACTTATGAATATCAAGTTATCGAAACAATTATCGGGGAAAACAAATTAAGAAGAAAATCAAATTTTTGAAACACTCGTTGGCGAAAACTGATGAATACCAATTTTCCGAAACACTCACCGGCGAAAACTGATGAATATCAAGTTTTCGAAACACTCATCGAAACACTCATTGGCGAAAACTGAAGAATATCAAGTTTTCGAAACACTCACCGGCGAAAACAGATGAATATCAAGTTACCGAAACACTAAACGGCGAAAACTGATGAATATCAAGTTTTCAAAACAATCACCATCGAAAAATGATGAATATCGAGTTTTCGAAACACTCACCGGCAAAAACTGATTAACAAGAAAATCAAGTTTTCGAAACACTCATTGGCGAAAACTGATGAATATCTAGTTTTCGAAACATTCACCAGCGAAAACTGCTTAACAAGAAAATCAAGTATTCTGAACACTCATTGGCAAAAACTGATGAATATCAAGTTTTCGAAACACTCACCGGCGAAAACTGATGAATATCATGTTTCCGAAAAACTCAACGGCGAAAACTGATGAATATTAAGTTTTCGAAACACTCATCGGCGAAAAAACTGATAAACAAGAAAATCAAGTTTTCGAAATACTCATTGGCAAAAACTGATGAATATCAAGTTTTCAAAACACTCACCGGCGAAAACTGATTAACAAGAAAATCAAGTGTTCGAAACACTCATTGGCGAAAACTGAAGAATGTCAAGTTTCCAAAACACTCACCGGCGAAAACTGATGAATATCAAGTTTTCGAAATACTCTTCGAAACACTCATTGGCGAAAACTGACGAATATCAAGTTTTCGAAACACTAATCGGCGCAAACTGATGAATATCAAGTTTTTGACTCACTCATCAGCGAAAACTGATTATCAAGAAAATCAAGTTTTCGAAACACTCATTGGCAAAAACGGAAGAATATCAAGTTTCAGAAACACCGGCGAAAACTGATCAATATTAAGTTTTCGAAACACTCATCGACGAAAACTGATTAACAAGAAAATCAAGTTTTTGAAACATTCACCGGCGAAAACTAATGAATATCAAGTTTTCGAAACACTCACCAGCGAAAACTGATGAATATCAAGTTTCTGAAACACTTATCGGGGAAAACTAATGAATATCATGTTTTTGAAAAACTCATCGGCGAAAATTCATTAACAAGAAAATCAAGTTTTTGAAACACTCATCGGTGAAAACTGATGAATATCAAGTTTCTGAAACACTAATCGGCGAAAATATTTAATATTAAGTTTTCGAAACACTCATCGACGAAAATTGATTAACAAGAAAATCAAGTTTTCGAAACACTCATTGCCAAAACCTGATGAATATCACGTTTTCGAAACACTGATCGGCAAAACCTGATGAATATCAAGTTTTCGAAACACTCATCGGCGAAACCTGATGAACAAGAAAATCAAGTTTTCGAAACACACATTGGAGAAAATTGAAGAATATCATGTTTCCAAAACACTCACCGGCAAAAACTAATGAATATCATGTTTTTGAAACACTCATCGGCGAAAATTGATTAACAAGAAAATCAAGTTTTCGAAACACTCATTCGCGAAAACTGATGAATATCAAGTTTTCGAAACACTCACCGGCGAAAACTGATGAATATCATGTTTCCGAAAAACTCACCGGCGAAAACTTATGAATATCAAGTTTTCGGAACACTCATCAGCGAAAACTGATTAACAAGAAAATCAAGTTTTCGAAACACTCATTGTCGGATAGTCATGAATATCAAGTTTTCGAAACCCTCATCGGTGAAAATTGATTAAAAAGAAAATCAAGTTTTTGAAACACTCATTGGTGAAAACTGAAGAATATCAAGTTTCTAAAACACTCACCGGTGAAAACTGATGAATATCAAGTTTTCGAAACACTCATCGAAACACTCATTGGCGAAAACTGAAGAATATCAAGTTTTCGAAACACTCACCGGCAAAAACAGATGAATATCAAGTTACCGAAACACTAAACGGCGAAAACTGATGAATATCAAGTTTTCAAACCACATATCGGCAAAAACTGATTAACAAGAAAATCAAGTTTTCGAAACACTCAATGGCTAAAACTGATGAATATCTAGTTTTCGAAACAATCACCGGCAAAAACTAATTAACAAGAAAATCAAGTTTTCGAAACACTTATTCGCGAAAACTGATGAATATCAAGTTTTCGAAACACTCACCGACGCAAACGGATGAATATCATGTTTCCGAAAAACTCAACGGCGAAAACTGATGAATATTAAGTTTTCGAAACACTCATCGGCGAAAAAACTGATAAGCAAGAAAATCAAGTTTTCAAAATACTCATTGGCAAAAACTGATGAATATCAAGTTTTCAAAACACTCACCGGCGAAAACTGATTAACATGAAAATCAAGTCTTCGAAACACTCATTGGCGAAAACTGAAGAATGTCACGTTTCTAAAACACTCACCGGCGAAAATTGATGAATATCAAGTTTTTGAAATACTCTTCGAAACACTCATTGGCGAAAACTGACGAATATCAAGTTTTCGAAACACTAATCGGCGAAAACTGATGAATATCAAGTTTTTGACTCACTCATCAGCGAAAACTGATTATCAAGAAAATCAAATTTTCGAAGCACTCATTGGCAAAAACGGAAGAATATCAAGTTTCAGAAACACCGGCGAAAACTGATGAATATCAAGTTTTCGAAACACTCATCGGCAAAAACTGATTAACAAGAAAATGTAGTTTTCGAAACACTAATTGGCAAAAAGTGATGAATATCAAGTTTCCGAAACACTAATCGGCGAAAACTGATGAATATCAAGTTTTCGAAACACTCATCGGTAAAATCCGATTAACAAAAAAAATCAAGTTTTCGAAACACTCATTGGCGAAAACTGATGAACATCAAGTTTTCAAAACACTCACCGGCAAAAACAGATGAATAGCAAGTTTTCGAAACACTCGACGGCGAAAAATGATTAGCAAGAAAATCAAGTTTTTGAAACACTCACTGGCCAAAACTGAAGAATGTCAAGTTTCTAAAACACTCACCGGTGAAAACTGATGAATATCAAGTTTTTGAAACACTCATTGGCGAAAACAGATGATTATCAAGTTTTCAAAACACTCACCGGCGAAAACAGATGAATATCAAGTTGTCGAAACACTCATCGGCGAAAAATGATTAGCAAGAAAATCAAGTTTTGAAACACTCATTGGCGAAAACTGATGAATATCAAGTTTTCGAAACACTCATCGGCGAAATATGATTAACAAGAAAATCAAGTTTTCGAAACACTCATTGGCGAAAACTGATGAATATCAAATTTTCGAAACACTCATTGGCGAAAACTGATTAATATCAAATTTTCGAAACACTCATCGGCGAAAACTGATGAATATCAAGTTCTCGAAACACTCACCGGCGAAAATTGATGAATATCAAGTTTTCGAAACACTCATCGGCGAAAACTTATTAACAAGAAAAATCAGGTTTTCGAAACACGCATTGGCGAAAACTGATGAATATCAAGTTTTCGAAAAGGACACCGGCAAAAACTGATGAATATCAAGTTTTCGAAACACTCACCGGCGAAAACTGATTGACAAGAAAATCTTGTTTTTGAAACACTCATTGGCGAAAACTGATGAATATCAAGTTTTCGCAAAACTCATCGGCAAAAATTGATAAACAAGTAATTCAAGTTTTCGAAACACACAACTGCAAAAACTGATGAATATCATGTTTTCGAAACACTAATCGGCGAAAATTGAGGAATATCATGTTTTCGAAACACTCATCGGCGAAAACTGAAGAATATAAACTTGCAGAAACACTCAGCGGTGAAATCTGATGAATATCAAGTTTTCGAAACACTGATTGGCAAACATGAATGAATATCAAGTTTTCAAAACACTCACCGGCGAAATCTGATGAATATCATGTTTTCGAAACATTCATCGGTGAAAATCTGATTAACAAGAAAATCAAGTTTCCGAAACACTCACCGGCGAAAACTGATGAATGTCAAGTTTTCGAAACACTCATCGGCGAAAACTGATTAAAAAGAAAATCAAGTTTTCGAAACACTCATGGGCGAAAACTGATGAATATCAGGTTTTCAAAACACTAATTGACGAAAACTAATCAACAAGAAAATCATGTCCTCAAAAGGCTAATTTGTAATACCTGATGAATATAATGTATTCGAAACACTCACCAGCAAAAATTGATTAACAACAAAATCATGTTTTTGAAACACTCAACGGCAAAAACGGATTTACAAGAAAATGAAGTTTTCGAAACACTCATTGGCGAAAATTGATGAATATCAAATTTTCGAAACACTCACTGGCGCAAACTGATTAACAAGAAAATCAAGTTTTTGAAACACTCATTGGCGAAAAGTGATGAATATCATGTCTTCGAAACACTCACCGTTGAAAAAAGGTCAGCAAGAAAGTCGAGTTTTCGAAACACTCACTGGAGAAAACTGAAGAATATTAAGTTCCCGAAACACTCACCGGCAAAAACTGATGAATATCAAGTTTTCGAAATACTCATCGGCGAAAACTTGTTAACAAGAAAATCATGTTTTCGAAAAACTGATTGTCGAAAACTGATGAATATGAATTTTTCGAAACACTCACCGGCAAAAACGGATTAACAACAAAATCAAGTTTTCCAAACACTCATCGGCGAAAACTGATTGACAAGAAAATCAAGTTGTTGAAACACTCATTGGCAAAAACTGATAATTATCATGTTTTCGAAACAGTCACCGGCGTAAAGTGATTAACAAGAAAATCAAGTTTTCGAAACACTCACCGGCGAAAATTGATAAACAACAAAATCATGTTTTCCAAACACTCATTGGCGAAAAACTGATGAATATCAAGTTTTCGAAACACTCATCGGCGAAAACTGATTAACAAGAAAATCATGTTTTCGAATCAGTCATTGGCGAAAACTGCTAAATATGAAGTTTTCGAAATACTCACCGGCGAAAACTAAATAACAACAAAAGCAAGTTTTCGAAAGACTCATTAGCGAAAACTGAAGAATATCAAGTTTTTGAAACACTAATCGGCGAAAACTGATGAATATCAAGCTTTCGAAACACTCATCGGCAAAAATTGATTAACAAGAAAATCAAGTTTTTGAAACTCTTATTGGCGAAAACTGTTGAATATCAAGTTTTTGAAACACTTACCGGCGAAAATTTAAAAACAAGAAAATCATGTTTTCGAAACACTCACCGGCGAAAACTAATGAATATCAAGTTTTCGAAAAACTCATCGGCGAAAACTGATTAACAAGAAAATCAAGTTTTCGAAACACTCATTGGCGAAAACTGATGAATATCAAGTTTTCGAAACACTTATCGACGAAAACTGATTAACAAGAAAATAAAGTTTTCGAAACACTCACCGGCAAAAACTAATTAACAAGAAAATGAAGTTTTCGAAACACTCATTGGCAAAAATTGATGAATATCAAGTTTTCGAAACACTCATCGGCGAAAACTAATTAACAACAAAATCAAATTTTCCAAACATTCATTGGCGAAAACTGATGAATATCAAGTTTTCGAAACACTCACCGGCGAAAACTGATGAATTTGAAGTTTTCGAAACACTCATAGGCAAAACTGATAAACAAGAAAATCAAGTTTTCGAAACACTCAATGGCAAAAACTGATGAATATGAAGTTCTCGAAACATTCACCGGCGGAAACTGATTAACAACAAAATCAAGTTTTCGAAACACTCATCAGCGAAAACTGTTGAATATCAAGTTTTCGAAACACTCATCAGCGAAAACAAATTAACAAGAAAATCATTTTTACGAAACACTCTTAGGTGAAAACTGATGAGTATGAAGTTTTCGAAATAATCACCGTCGAAAACTCATTAACAACAAAATCAAGTTTTCCAAACAATCATCGGCGAAAACTGAATAACAAGAAAATCAAGTTTTCGAAACACTCATTGGCGAAAACTGAAGAATATCAAGTTTTAGAAAGACTCACCGACAAAAATTGATGAATATCAAGTTTTCGAAACACTCATCGGAGAAAATTGATTAACAAGAAATCAAGTTTTCGAAACACACGTTGGCTAAAAAAGATGAATATCAAATTTTAGAAACACCCACAGGCGAAAATTGATGAATATCAAGTTTCAGAAACACTAATCGGCAAAAACTGACGAATATCATGTTTTCGAAACACTCATCGGCGAAAATAGATTAACAAGAAAATCAAGTTTTGGAAACACTCTTTGGCGAAAACTGATTAATAAGAAAATCATGTTTTCGGAACACTCATTGACGAAAACTGATGAATATCAAGTTTCCGAAACACTAATCAGGGAAAACTGATGAATATCAAGTTTTCGAAACACTAATCGGCGAAAACTGATTGACAAGAAAATCATGTTTTCGAAACACACATTAGCGAAAACTGATGAATATCAAGTTTTCGAAACACTCACCGGCGAAAACTGATGAATATCAAGTTTTTGAAACACTCATCGGCGAAAATTGATTAACAAGAAAATCAAGTTTTCGAAACACTCATCGGTGAAAATTAATGAATATCATGTTTTCGAAACACTCGTCGGCAAAAATTGATTAACAAGAAAATCAAGTTTTTGAAACAGTCATCGGCGAAAACTGATGAATATCATGTTTCTAAAACACTCACCGGTGAAAACTAACGAATATCAAGTTTTCGAAACACTAATTGGCGAAAAGTGATTAACAAGAAAAACAACTTTTCGAAACACTCATTGGCAAAAAGTGATGAATATCAAGTTTCTGAAACACTAATCGGCGAAAACTAATGAATATCAAGTTTTCGAAACACTCATCGGCAAAAATTGATTAACAAGAAAATCAAGTTTTCGAAACCCTAATTGGCGAAAACTGATGAATATCAAGTTTTCAAAACACTCATCGGCGAAATCTGATTAACAAGAAAATCAAGTTTTCGAAACATGTAACGTCCCAGTTTCTTTATTGATTTTAGTTGCGAAATTAGGTTATTTACTTAACTTCTTAAAGACCCGGTGTATTTTTTTTCTTTTTCCTTTCATGAAGTTAAGTGTTTCCCAAGGATCGTTTACTCTCGGTTGGTTACTTTAACCTAAGAAACTAGAAGTTACATGTTTGAAACTCTCACGCTCTCCCAACATACGCATACCAATAAGGTTAACTGAAAATGAGGTATTATACCTCTGCATATTACCTAAGCAGTTAAAACCTAAGTTCACAGCATAAAATCCATACAGACATATATACATACAAACATAAGTATTTAAGTTAGTGGCTCGCAGGCCCAAAATAGTAAGTAATAAGTCTAAACTAGAGTGACACCAGAGTCACTGCCAAAAATGTGAGTCAGCTCCTGCTATCTGTCCACCTCACCCATTTCTAAGTCCCTGTGGCATTTTCAACCGAAGGGAAGAAGAAAAGGATGTTAACCGCCTTCAGGACTTGGAAGTATCCCAAGAGGGGTACCTCCAGGAGCTCTACCTCAATCTCCAGCAACAGTATGTACCTGGGCATCTGAACACACTAACGTAATGAGATATAAAATCCCAGTAACATAGATTACCAATTTTATATATAAAAACTAATTAGTGGTTCAGCTGCATTCCTAAGAATACAGAAAAAAGGCTTCCTTCTCAATCAACAGATAATTTAAACATAATACACATCGATTACAAGATATTTCCAATCATACCAAGGGATCATGCTGAAAACTGTAAACAGATGAAAAATCATGTTCAGTTTCAAGACATGCATATTTACCACTATATGCAAATTTTCAGTCATGCCAGTATTTTCAAAAAAAGTTCATGTTTACCTCTACATGCAACCATCAAGTCTCTCCGGGACCTGTTACAACTGGTTAAACCATTACCATCAATTTAAAAACCAATCTAATGAAACAGGACAATGCCGACTTACCATTTAACACTATGGAAAGCCTACCCAAATAGGGCTAACAGGTAATTACCTAACATCCCAGGGCGTCCCCCGGTGTGCGCACAAAGTTAGAACCTTAGGATCACCAGTCCCGGACTGGATTATTTCCTCACTAGTTGCTAGGCAGCTACGTCCCGGACTCATTCCTAGCCAGCCTAGTGTGTCCTTTTTCATACTGATCAAATTATACATTATAATTTTTATCCACAGGTAATGTTTACTCAGTTGCCAATTATATTGCCTCTCCGAGGCAGAAATACATAATCATTGCCTTACCAGGGCAGAAATACATAATCATTGCCTCTCTATGGCAGAAATGCATAATCATTGCCTTTCCATGGCAGAAATACAAATATTGCCTCTCCAGGGAAATTTACCATTTTACCCTTCTAGGGCATATGCACATCAGAATACAGATGCATGCTCAAAAGTCTGCCCTCAAAGGCATTCTCAGTTCGCAGATGCATGCAAAAGGTCATTTTCATGATTTGGATGCCACACACTTAAATAGCCTGATAAAATCAATAATTTCAACCATTGGTCAACAAAAGTCGACCAGAAGTCAACCATATTGTCAAACATAACTTGCATATCAAGTAACAGGCATAACTAGCAATTTAAGCATCCAAAGGTCATGGAATTTCACCACAAGCATCATAAATGCATACTCAACAGCTTTAATCAATTTTCCAGTAAGACAATTGCATTTGGACCCTTAAATTCACAATTCGTTTCAAAGGAATCCACTTCTTTAAAATAAAGAATACAAAGCACATTTCAAGCAATTTGACTTCACTTAAGCACCAAAATGATCAATTAGGACCTGCTACACACACCTAAAAAATCCCAACAGAATTTAACCAGAATTTGGGTAGAAATAGGACTTTTCAGTTTTTATCAAAATTTTCTTGCAAATTGGTCCCTATTCACACCCAAATTCTGTTCTGGGTTGTTTCAAGTCAAAACCAGAGTGCAGCAAGTACCTAAAAGCTAATTGGGACTTGCTCATGCAGTTTCCACAGAAAAATAGCAACCAGAGCACATACTTTTGCAGAAAAACAGATGAATTCTTTTAAAAATCAACTTGAGCATAAAAAGAGGTTAGAGGCCACTCTGACCACCTCCCTGCCAACACATAGGTAAATACATATATATAAAACCAGAAAGTACAGGAATTTCACCATAGATAGCTCAGTTTACACAGATTCTGAAAAAGGGGCAAAAACAGAAAAATCAGTTTTGTTTAGTCCCTACTACCTCTCTTTTTCTGTTTTAAGCTCTTACCTGCCCATCCTGGTGTCTCCCAAGCATATTTAGGCCACTTGTGACTTGCACAACAAGTTGGTGCAGTCACACTAGTACAGAGCTACTGTTTCTGCACACTTTTCCTTTCTTTTGCCATATTTCTTATCTTCTAGTTCCTCTAAACACTTAGGGTGCCTAATCCAGATTAAACAAAAGTTCTAGAGCATTTATAGGGTGACTGGCAAACTAAAAGGTTCCAAAGAAAAAGAATCGTCAAAGCTCACAGTCATGCTCAGCATGTTTGAATCTCAAGACCCCACTTTTAAATGCCTAGGTTTTCCCATTGAATTGATTTAAGCTACCAACAAGCTTTTCTTGGGGTCATGCCAGCTAGAACACTAACCATGATGTACTCATAAAAAGGAAATGCAACTTTGATGCCTTATTCTGTAAAACTTAGGCTATTCTTTCGAAAATCACACTTCACTTGTTATTTACCCTCCATAAGTTTCAAAACAGAATTTTAGCATTAGGTAAGTGCATTTTTCAGCATGTAACTATTGTGAAAATTCAGAAGGTACATGGAGAAAAATACCCCCACTTTCCAGCAGTGATTCAAAGAGGGTTTTCCAAGCATTTTATTTCAAAAAGTTCATGCCCTCTTTGTTTTTAACATAGTAAATTTTTCCTACGTGTTTTCTTACCATCACTGTATTCTTTGACTAGCATTTTACCAAAGGATTGCCAGGAAATAGGAAATTTACAGCAAATGGCAAAAATGAAAATCCAATGCAGTTTCTATGTGAAGAAGAAATTTCAGTTTAGAATTCAATATCATGCTCATGATTCCTTTTCTACTTTCAAACTACACATTCATCCTACCGTCTTCATACCAGAAACTAACGTTTCCAATTCTCTTAGAAGGATTCACAACAACCAATTTTTAGAAATAAGGAAAAATGCCATGGGTATTTCCAGCAAATAGCAGTGACAACCTTACTTCTAGCAAAAGGACATTTTCAAAGTCAAAAGCTGAAATTCATCACTGCTAAACCAGAAACTTACTGAGTCACCATGAAAAATCCTATCCACTAAGAGGTGCTAATAACATTTACTTAAAAATTTCAAGTCAATTCAGGACTCAGAATATCAGAGCCACAAAGTTCAGCAAGCATATAACTCAATCATCAAAAATAGCATGCTTAGCAGAAAAATTCACAAGTTTTCGAGGCTCTGAACCCTTGTACGGCAGCCTCTGATCATACATGCATTGAGGGTATTTTAAAGATTATTCTCTTATCTTTCTAATGACTACTCACACGCTCAAATTGGATAACAGATGAAGGAGATATGCCCCATGGAAGCTTCACTGCCCAAAACAGGGCATTCTGTGGCAGCCTCGGGAAAATGAGTCATAGAGGCTCATACCACCGTTTCTGGTGGATGCTCTTGGCTCAGTGATGGAGAAGGAAGGGTAACACTACGTTACCTTGATTTCCAGAAGAAGAAACACGGATTTGGACCTCTGAATGGCTTGGGCAAATTGGTGGAGACAAAACAGAATTCTGGTGTGTGGTGAGTGTGAACTTTCAGCTCCTATCTCTTCCTCCAGCTGCTAACTCTCGAATTCCCAGCTTCTCCACAGCTCCAGCTACCTCCCTGAACCCTCAACTCACAACTCTCAGCTCTGGTTTTTCGTTTTGCCTGCTAATGCCCTCTCTCAACCGGTTTCCTTCCTTATATAAGCCTTAAGCCATGTGAAAATCTAATTATTAGTGGGATTATGTGTTGGCTGGATGGGGCTCGTGGGTTAGCATTAGGACACATATTAAGGGGTGCTGGCACTTCTTAAGGGCTTGTTTGGGTGGTGATTAATTACTTAAGTCTCGGGTAGGACTTGATCTAGGTGCATTAGTAGTTAATGCTTAAGAGCTTGCCTAATTTAAGCTATACCTCATATGGCCTCGGGTTTCCAGACTCAATTCACAAATTTTAATCTTGTATTTCTGCTTACTTAAGTTGCTGGATGTAGTAACTACCTTGATTGGGTTTTTAATTGGCTTTAAAACTAGTAAATTCGGTTACAAGCTTTTAAAGGCATTAAAAGGGGTTAATTTGTCATAAGTTTTCTTATTTATTGCCACTTTTAAAATATGTCACTCACCTAATTGTGTTTGTTTTTGATTAAATTCATGATTGGCATTTTGTAGGATAGTTTAGGGTGTCTCTAAGTGATTAAATTGGGCTTCCTTAGGCCTTAAGTAAGCTAAAGGGCCTAAAGCTCTCATTTTTCAGTTCTTTCATTTTAGTCCTGAATTTTCACTGGAAAAAATGTGTCCTTTTAGGACTTTTCTTGGGGTTGGGTTCCCTTAAATAGGTCTTAGGGTATCTCTAGAGTTTCCTAGGGTATCTTTCTAGGGTTAAATAGGTCTTTTCTGCCCTATTTCACTCATTAAAGAAAAGGGTTAAAACTAACTTATTCTTTTCAATTTAGTCCCTAGTGTCAGGGTTAAGGTTCCTCTGGTCATTTTTCTCTGGTTTTTGGGTCTCTTGACAGGGTTTCATAGACTCAATTACAAACAAAAACAAAGGCAAACACATCCAAACACTCAAAAATCAAAAAGTCAAACAATTTAAAGAAAAGTCAACACAAAAGTCAACAACTTAGAAAAGTCAACATTTTGATTTTTTGGTCAAAGTTGAGTTTCCATTTTTTTGGGATGTTACAATACTCCCACCCTTATTGGAATTTTGTCCTCAAAATTCTAAGAAAAGTACCTGCAAATAATGCCGGATACTGTTGTCTCTTGTCCTCTTCGCATTCCCAAGTCATTTCCTGTGTCGAAACATCTTGCCACAACACTTTGACTAATGGAACGGTCTTACTCCAAAGTTGTCTGATTTCAAACTCCAGAATCTTCACAGGGACTGAGGGGTAAGTTAAATTTTCTTTTAATTCTATCGGCTCAGTTTTGAGTATGTGTGTGGGGTTAGGAATGTATATTCGGAGTTGAGAAACATGAAATACGTTGTGAAGGTAGGATAACTTTGGGGGAAGGGCTATTTGATATGCCGCCAGACCGGTTCTCTTAAGAATCTGCTAGGCACCTATGAATCGCGGATGTAATTTACGTGCTTTTAGTGATCTCCCTATGCCTGTCATTGGTGTTACTTTGAGGAATACATGGTCTCCCTCATTGAACTCCAGTGGTTTCCTCCTCTGATTGGCATAATTCTCTTGCCTCTGTTGGGCAACTCTCATCTTATACCTAATCATACGGAGTTGTTCCGTTGTTTGGTGAACTATGTCCGGCCCTAAAACTTTCACCTCACCGACTTCCGTCCAACACAGTGGAGACCTACACTCTCTTCCATAAAGAGTTGCATACGGTGCCATGCCTATACTCGAGTGATAGCTATTGTTGTAGGCAAATTATACTAGTGGCAAGTAGGCATCCCATGTGCCTTCTTGTTCTAGTGCACATTATCGAAGCATATCCTCGAGAGTTTGGATTGTTCTCTCGGACTGACCGTCAGTCTGAGGATGGTATGCTGTGCTAAACCTCAACTGTGTCCCTAAGGCTTTCTGTAGAGCTTGCCAGAATCGTGAAGTGAATCTGGGATCTCTATCGGACACTATACTGGTAGGCACTCCGTGAAGTCTCACTATTTCCTTAATGTAGATTTGGGCTAGTTTTTCTAAGGAAAATGTGATCTTGATGGGTAAAAAGTGAGCGGACTTTGTGAGTCTATCCACAATTACCCAGATCGAATCATTACCGGAAGGGGTCCTAGGCAGTCCTACTACGAAATCCATGGTAATTTGGTCCCATTTCCACTCGGGTATGGCTAAAGGTTGCAGCATCCCCGAGGGTTTTTGATGTTCTATTTTGACCTGTTGGCAGGTCAGACACTTACCCACGTGCTCGACTATGTCTTTCTTCATCCCTGGCCACCAAAATTTCTTTTTCAGGCCTTGGTACATCTTGGTCATACCGGGATGAATAGTGTACATGCTCCTATGGGCTTCATCTAAAATCTTATTCCTTAACTCAGGGTCGCTAGGAATCACTATCCTATCCTTAAACAATAGTACCCCATCCTCCGATTCGTGAAAATCGGGTTGTTTTCTTAAGACATCTAGGGTTTCTTCCTTAATTTGGGCTTCCTTGATTTGAGCCCGTAGGTCACACTCAATCCTAAACTCACTCATCTCTATCTTTTCATCCGCCAACACAGTATTCAAGCCTAGGTCTCTAAACTTCTCAATCATTTTCATCTCTTCGACCATTAAGTGGGCTACCTAAATCGATTTCCTACTCAAGGCATCGGCAACTACATTGGCTTTCCCCGGATGGTACATAAGTTCGAAGTCATAATTCTTTAATAAATCTACCCACCTCCTCTGTCTCATATTCAACTCCTTCTGATCAAAAAGATACTTAAGGCTTTTATGGTCACAAAAGATGGTAAACCTAGCTCCGTATAGTAGGTGTCTCCAAATTTTTACTGCAAAGATTACGGCCGCTAGTTCTAGGTCATGTGTCGGGTAGTTCTCTTCGTTTGGCTTAAGTTGTCGTGAGGCATATGCCACCACTTGCTTATTTTGCATAAGCACACAGCCTAGTCCTTTCCTTGAGGCATCAGTGTACACCTCGAAAGGCTCCGATGGGTCAGGTATGGTGAGCACAGGGGGTGTGGTCAACCTATCCTTCAGAGTTTGAAAACTTGTTTTGCACTCTGCCGACCATTTGTAAGGTGTGTTCTTTCGGGTTAATCTGGTCATAGGGAGAGCTATCTCCGAAAATCCCTTTATGAATCTCCTATAGTACCAGACTAAACCCAAAAAGCTTCTAATTTCGGTTATGGTTTGGGGTCTCTCCCAGTTCCTAACAGGTCTCCGTCTTACTAGGGTCTACAGCTACGCCTTGCCTATTGATCACATGCCCTAAAAACTTCACTTCTTCTAACCAAAACTCGCATTTCTCTATTTTGGCGTATAGCTGTTTCTCTCGTAGTACTTGCAATATCAATGCAAGATGTTCTTGATGCTCTTCTTTACTCCGAGAGTAAATCAGAATGTCATCAATGAACACTACGACGAATTGATCTAAGTAAGGTCGGAAAATGCGGTTCATGTAATCCATGAACACCGCAGGGGCATTGGTCAGCCCGAATGGCATCACTAGGAACTCATAGTGGCCATAGCGCGTTCTAAACGCGGTCTTAGGGATATCTTCCTTCTTAACCCTAATTTGATGGTACCCTGATCTAAGGTCAATCTTTGAAAACACAGTCGCTCCTCGCAACTGGTCCAACAAATCATCTATGCGGGGTAAGGGATACTTATTTTTGATGGTCACCTTATTTAACTGCCTATAGTCTATACAAAGTCTAAGGCTTCCGTCCTTCTTTTTCACAAAGAGGACTGGGGCTCCCCAAGGTGAGACACTAGGTCTGATAAACTCCTTGCTCAACAAGTCGTTTATTTGGGCCTTCAATTCCTGCAACTCAGGTGGGGCCATACGGTAAGGTGTGATTGATATGGGTCCGGTTCCAGGCATAAGATCTATGGAAAACTCTATCTCTCTCTCTGGAGCTAACTCACGTATTTCATCAGGGAAAACATCATTGAAATCCCTGACCACTGGAATTAAACTAATTTTCTCTTCTAGACTCAAGGTTCTAGGTTCTTTGACAGTACAAACATTTAAATAGATCACTGATTTAGCAGCGCAATCTAACACAACACGATTCTTAGATAACCAATCCATTCCTAAGATTATGTCAATGGTGAACATGTCCAAGCAAATAAGGTTGGCATGAAAAAGTTTAGAATTAATAGTGATGGGGCAGTTTAAACAAGCATGGGTAGCAATCAATCTTTTCCCCAAAGGGGTGGAAACATGCAAATCATACAACAGGGGTTGGGTAGTAAAGATGTAGGGTTTGTACACATGTTTCAGAAATAAAAAAATGGGTGGCTCCTGAGTCGAATAGAATTTTAAAATTTATGTTTTGAATCTTACCCGTGCCCTCTATGAGATCCTCGGTTTGTTCGTTGACAACCCCGTCCAGAGCAAAGACTCTTCCAACAGCCGGTGTCTGGTTTCCAATTCCTGCAGGATCATTGACCCTGCATGACCTGGCAAAATGTCCTGTCTTCCCGCACCAGTAACAAGTTAGGCAGGGTTGAGTAGGGTGATGTTCCCTATTGCACTTAGTGCATCGAGGACGGTTCAGTCCAAGTAGGGGCAGTTTTGCTGGTACTTCCCTGGGTAGGTTTGAAGTTTGGCTTCCTCACATTCAGGTTATTTTGGGGTCTCCGGTTGAATCTCTGGTTCACCAAGGCCCTATCACTCAAATTTTTGCTAATGATACGGCATTTGTTGACTAGTTCCGCATAGTTCTTTATTTCTAGCGGGGTTACTTGGGTTTTAATGTTTAGGTCTAACCCAGCTTCAAACTGACTCGCCTTCCATCCCTCATCATGTATAAACTTCAGGTAAGTAGAGAATTTGGCAAGTTCCTCAAACTTGGCCAAATACTCATGAAAGGGTCTCCCCTTCTGTTTCAACTGCAGAAACTCAATTTCTCTTTCTTTCTTTACACTCTCCGGATAGTATTTTGCTAAAAGGCTTCCCTAAAAGTTTCCCAGGTTAAGGGGTGATTCCTACCCTCGAGTAGCTGTCTGGCTCCTTGCCACCAGTACTCAGCCTCACCTTGCAGTTGGTAGACTGCAAAGGTTAGCTTTTGTGGATCGGGGGTATGAAGTACATTAAATAGCTTTTCTAGTTCCCTCAACCATTCCTCAGCCACAACAGGGGTCGTAGGTACCTCTGAAAACAGGAGGCCTAGCCTTCTGAAATTCAGCCCATCCCATGTTATTACCCTCATGATGTCCATTGTCATGTTGATCATGGTTGTGGTTACCATGGGTCTGGCGAAGCACCTCGGTAGTTGCTGAGGCCTGATCTCTCATGGCTTGTGCCATGTTTTCAAATGCGTGCATCATTTGACGCACCATGTCATTTTCAGGTTGCCTATTGTTAGGCACCGTTCCTTCTATTTGCCATAGCTTTCTGCTAAACAAAAATATCACTAAGGTGATCAATCTCAATAATATTGTTAAATAGAGAAAAATACAACAAGTAGAGGAAATATGCAACAGTCTAGGGTTCCTAGCACATTCATAGACTCAATTTACTCAAACTGGCATGCTCAGCTGAGTTTATCCAATCAGTGCCTATGCTAGGCTATTCTACCTACAATTTAGCAAGGTTCTAATAACCTGCCTCTGATACCATAATGTAACGTCCTAGTTTCTTTATTGATTTTAGTTGCGGAATTAGGTTATTTACTTAACTTCTTAAAGACCCGGTCTAATTTTTTTCTTTTTCCTTTCATGAAGTTAAGTGTTTCCCAAGGATCGTTTGCTCTCGGTTGGTTACTTTAACCTAAGAAACTAGAAGTTACATGTTTGAAACTCTCACGCTCTCCCAACATACGCATACCAATAAGGTTAGCTGAAAATGAGGTATTATACCTCTGCATATTACCTAAGCAGTTAAAACCTAAGTTCACAGCATAAAATCCATACAGACATATATACATACAAACATAAGTATTTAAGTTAGTGGCTCGCAGGCCCAAAATAGTAAGTAATAAGTCTAAACTAGAGTGACATCAGAGTCACTGCCAAAAATGTGAGTCAGCTCCTGCTATCTGTCCACCTCACCCATTTCTAAGTCCTTGGGGCATTTTCAACCGAAGGGAAGAAGAAAAGGATGTTAACCGCCTTCAGGACTTGGAAGTATCCCAAGAGGGGTACCTCCAGGAGCTCTACCTCAATCTCCAGCAACAGTATGTACCTGGGCATCTGAACACACTAACGTAATGAGATCTAAAATCCCAGTAACATAGATTACCAATTTTATGTATAAAAACTAATTAGTGGTTCAGCTGCATTCCTAAGAATACAGAAAAAGGCTTCCTTCTCAATCAACAGATAATTTAAACATAATACACATCGATTACAAGATATTTCCAATCATACCAAGGGTCATGCTGAAAACTGATTGGCAAAAACTGATGAATATCAATTTTCTAAAACACTGATCGGCGAAAACTGATGAATATCAAGTATTCGAAACACTCATCGGCAAAAACTGATTAACAAGAAAATCATGTTTTCGAAACAGTTATTAAAGAAAACTGATTAATAACAATTTTTCGAAACAATCACCGGCGAAAACTGATGAACAAGATAATCAAGTTTTTGAAACACAAATTGGCGAAAACTGAAGAATATCTTGTTTCCAAAATACTCACCGGCGAAAACTAATCAATATCAAGTTTTCGAAACACTCATCGGCGAAAACTGATTAACAAGAAAATCAAGTTTCTGAAACACTCGTTCGTGAAAACTAATGAATAACAAGTTTTTGAAACACTCATTGGCGAAAACTGATGTATATCAAGTTTCCGAAACACTACTCGGCGAAAACTGATGAATATCAAGTATTCGAAACACTCATCGGCGAAAATTGATAAATAAGAAAATCAAGTTTTCAAAACAATCACTGGCGAAAACTGATGAGTATCAAGTTTCCGAAATACTAATTGGCGAAGACGGATGAATATCACGTTTTCGAAACACTCATTGGTGAAAACTTATGAATATCAAGTTTCCGAAACACTACTCGGTGAAAACTGATGAATATCAAGTGTTCGAAACACTCATCGGCAAAAACTAATAAATAAGAAAATCAAGCTTTCAAAACACTCATTGGCGAACACTGATGAATATCAAGTTTTCGAAACACTAACCGACGAAAACTGAAGAATATCAAGTTTTCGAAACACTCATCGGCGAAAACTGATCAACAAGAAAATTAAATTTTCGAAAAACTCATTGGCGATAACTGATGAATATCAAGTTTTCGAAACACTCACCGGCGAAAACTGATGAATATCAAGTTTTCGAAACACTCGTCGGCGAAAACTGATTAACAAGAAAATCAAATTTTCGAAACACTCATTGGCGAAAATTGATGAATATCAAGTTTTCGAAACACTCACCGGCGAAAACTGATGAATAACATGTTTTCGAAACACTCATTGGCGAATACTGAAGAATATCAAGTTTTTGAAACAATAAACGGCGAGAACTGATGAATATCAAGTTTTCGAAACACTCAATGGTGAAAACTGATTAACAAGAAAGTCAAGTTTTCGAAACACTCATTGGCGAAAACTGATGAATATCATGTTTTCGAAATATTCACCGGCAAAAACTGATTAACAAAAAAATCAAGTGTTCTAAACACTCATTGGCGAAAACTGATGAATATCAAGTTTTTGAAACACTCACCGGCAAAAACTGATGACTATCAAGTTTTCGAAACACTCATCGGCGAAAATTGATTAACCAAAAAATCAAGTTTTCGATTCACTCAATTGCAAAAACTGATGAATATCAAGTTTCAGAAACAATAATCGACGAAAATTGATGAATATCAAGTTGATAATACCAATATTTACCCTTGTATCTTTTGGCATTTGACAACCTTTTGTTGAGTTTAAAGAGTCATTATGCATGATTTAATGTTATTCAAGGGCACTTAAGGACTTAAATCACAATCTTGCTAATTCCATGTTTTTATTGAATAACTTGTGATAATTCTCTAGTTTTATTAACTTGAGGGGCCTCACAATTGTTTTGGTTGATTTGTAGGTCAACTAGCTTGAGGAATAACAAGGATTCAACTGCTAGAGGTCGAGAAAGAAGTTGGAAAGTGAAGCCGGTACAAGATTTGAAGCTTAGAGGCATTTTTGGGCCTATTCTGCTGTTCCACCCGCTGCCAGCGGGTAGCCGTGCAAGCTGGCAGCGGGTGAACCTCAGTTTAAAGGGGAAACGTGCGTTTCGAGTAATTCACCCGCTGCCAGCGGGTACACCAGTTCTGCACACTTTTCTCGCGATTTTAAGAGCTGAAACGGATGGTGGGCCCACTTTCTCATTGTTTTACCACAAGGAGAGCATACTAGGTCGGATTAGAGGGAATATTCTGAGGTTTTAGAGGCCCTTAACCTAATTGGGAGAGTAACCCACGATTTTGAACACATTCATACACACAAGCTCTCATCCTCTCAAGTCTCTCCACATTTCCAGCCACACTCACCATTTTCTCTTCATCTTCTCCACTCTCCACACCTATTCAGACCAAATTCCAGCAACCTCCATCATCATCCATGGCTAAGCAAGGGTTGGAGGAGCTTGGTGAAGCATTTCTCCCATCCATGAGTGGCTAAACTTCTTGTGCTTTGGAGGAGGATGATTAGGGCTTGAGCTATGGCATCCAATAGGGAGTTTTTCTTGTTTTCCTACTACTTCTCTTTATGGATTCATGTTTATCTTGTTGATATTGATGAGTTTGTATTGATTGTGGCTCCATGGTTGTGGAACTCAACTAGGTTGTAGTTGGATATTAGGAATTTAAATAGACTTGTGATTTGTATTTTGATTCTCCCATTGTGGGTTTTGATTACATTGGATTTGGTTGAATCTTATTGTAATTTTTAATTCATTGTGGAAGTTACTCTAATGACAATGGTAATTGTTGAGTTGAATTCTAGTTTATGTTAAATTCCTCATTTGCTTCATTGATGGTATTTGATTAGGCTTGTTAATTGTCCGGTTGGTTAATTGCATCCTCTAATTAAATTACCTAGGTTTAGTGGTCACTAAAATACTTTAGGAAATGGCCTTTCATTGATTAACTACATACTTTTTGATAGCAAGGATAGCCCAAAGCATTCTCCAACAAAGCATATTCATCTTATTTCATTCACCTCAATTTACTTTAGCTTTAAAAATATTGAAAACCCCAAAAAAGTGTTAGTTCTAGTTTCATTTAGTTGCATTTAATTCCATTTAGTTTCATTGCACACCAAGTGTTTGTTAAATTGCCTCAAAGACACCCCATTTTGTGTTAATTGAGCATATTTGTCCATCGAGTCCATAGGCTCCGCGAGAGAGAATCGACCTAGGTTGTGCCACTAGCTGCACTTTATAGTATTAATTTTATTGGTGCCGGCCTCGCGACAAGGCCGCGTCCATCAATTTGGCGCCGTTGCCGGGGAGCCATTTTGGTTCTTTGTGCAATTGTGCTAGATTCTCACGAATTGGGTTGTTTTCGCGTGATTTCTTTGGGAATCACATAGTTAGATTGTGTTTTGTTATTGTGTTTTGTGTTTTAAGTTGTGTCTTTTCATTTTAGTGTTTGTTTCTAGGCTTATTGTGATTTTTAGTAAGTGTTTTTGCTGGTTTTTGTTAAATTTTCATAGCTGTCCTATTTTCTTTTGGCAAGAAATTACTTAGTTTAATTGCATTTAATTGTGTTTTTATTTGTGTTTATTGTTTCTAGGTAGTTTATAGTTGATTTAGCATTTATTTTTAGGCTTGAATAGTCATTTTGAAGCATTTTCAGTTGGATTTTTGCTGGATTTTCGAATCTGCCCTGTTTTTCTGCTTTAACAGTGCAGAATTGCTTCTGTTTCTGTCTTACCCGCTGGCAGCGAGTGAACCCACCCGTTGGCAGCGGGTGAAGCAGTGAACTGCACTATTTTTCATTCTGTGTTGCTTTGTTTCTGGTTTTCTGGTATGTTTTATTTGTTTTACTGTTTTTCTGTGTGTTTTCTTCTTTTTGTTGGTTTGTTTAGTGTATGCTAAGAAGTTCTAGAGGAGACCTAATTCCATTGGATTTAGAAATTGAAAGAACTCTTAGGAAAATAAGAAAACTCAAAAAAGAAGTAATTAAGGCTAACCAAGAAAGGGAAAGAGAACTAGCAATAGAAGAAATGGCCGAAGAGGATAACGGGGATAATCGGATGGACAATAGGGAAAGGAATGAAGGAGGTAATAATGTGGTAGATCAACCTAAAAAGTCCATTAAACAATTGAATCAATTTGATGATAATTTTGAATCTTTGGTTGGTGCTACTCCTACTTTTACTACTGATTTTGAAATTAAAGGTTCTCTTGTGCACTCACTTCCAAAATTTCATGGTCTTCCAGGTGAGAATCCGTATACACATATAAGCTCTCTCCACATGCATTGCATGACGATGAAGCCCGTGGGGGCTAAACTTGAAGAAGTCATGTGGAAGGTTTTCCATCTCACTCTGGAAGGGAAAGCAAAGGTTTGGTATATGAGTTTGCCAAGGTACACCCCAGATGCTTACCAAACGTGGGATAATTTGAAGAAGCACTTTATTGAAAAATATTATCCTTCAAACAAAGTCGCCGCAGCAAGAAAAGAAATTGCATCTTCAAGGCAAGAAGAGGGTGAAACATTCTATGGATATTGGACACGTGTTCAGGATATGGTAGCAAAATGTCCAAACCATCAAATGCCACTGGAGCACCTAGTCCAAGCTTTTCTCTATGGGTTAACTGATGAAGATGCAAAAACGCTCAATGCAGCTGCTAATGGGTCCATAGAAGACATGCCCCCTGATGAAGCAATGGAGTTGATCAAGAAGCTCGCCTTGAGTAGGCAGAACATTACCACGAGGGATACTCGAGCACTAAAAGAGATATCTCCAGCAGATCGAGATCCATTGTTGGTGAAAGTGGTACATGAACTTTCTGCACTAACCAAGAGGGTGGATGGACTGAGCATCCAATCTCCAAGATCACCCACTCAACAGCTAGCTGTGGTAGGCGCTAGTTGTACATTCTGCGATTCCCTATGCACATATCAGCAGATTGCCCTGGTCAATATGAAGATGTAAATGCAATGTATCAAGCACGGCCTGGGCAATACCAACAAAGGGACCCTTACTCCAATACATACAATCCTGGTTGGAGAGATCACCCTAACTTCATATATGGGAATAGCAGTAATCAGAATACTCAAGGGTTTAGCAGTGGGCAAAGTCAAGGGAACTACCCTTCTAGAGGAGGAAATTCTTATGGTGGTCAATACTCAAATTTTCAAGGGGCTGCACCTAGCCAAGCACCAAAACAGAACACCACCAATGCCATGGTTCCCATTAGTCAAGGTGCACCGTCTTCAAGCAATGATGAGCTTAAACAGCTTCTAGTGAAAGGGTTCTCAGATATTGGTGCAAAATTTGACCAAGAGCGGAGTATCACTGATGATAAAATCAAGGCCGTCGCCTCACACGTTGACTCATGCTTCACCAATATCATGAACAAGTTTGAACAAATGGAAGTAAAGCATGACAACCTAAACTCATTTGTCACTCAGTTGTCTAACAAGAAGAGTGATGAACAAGCTAGATCAAGTGGAGCGACGCCTTCTAACACAGTGATCAATCCTAAGTCAATGAATGCCATAAGCCTTAGAAGCGGCAGAAAGGTCAGATTTGAAGACAAGGAAGATGATGAGCAAATTGAAGAAATTGTCTGTGAAAGTCCTCCTTTGTCACCACTCAAGCTTTCTGAAAGGTCCAAAGAGACTAGACTGCGGGAAAAAGTTGAAGAAATGAAGAAGGAGCAACAAGAGGAACCAAAAGAAAAACAGGAACAAAAGGAGAAGGAAGAAGCAATTAACAAAGCCATCTCCACCCAAAAAGGTAAGGAGGTAAGTATAAGTGATCTTCCCTTTCCTAATTCATATTTGCTAAGTAAGAAAGTCAAGGAAGTTAAAACTGATGAAGAGGCACTGAATTTATTTACCAAGTTAGAAGTTAATATTCCTTTGTTAGAGTTGGTAAGAAAAGTGCCTAAATATGCAAAAGTTTTGAAAGAGCTTTGTACAAACAAGAGAAGATTTAGACCAAATGAGAGAGTTCAAGTGAGCTCTAATGTTTCTGCTCTTTTCAAACCCCAAATCCCGGTCAAGTGTCAAGACCCGGGGTCTTTCACAATCCCTTGTACTATTGGTAAGGTTACTATAGGGGGTGCATTACTTGATCTAGGGGCTGCTATAAATGTCATGCCTAAATCTGTTTATCAGGCCCTAGGTGTTAAAACACTTCAACCCACTACAGTAATCTTACAATTAGCTGATAGGTCCATTATGCGACCTGATGGGATTATAGAGGACCTTTTGGTCCAAGTGAAAGATTTGCTTATTCCAGCTGATTTCTATGTTCTTGATATGGCTGCGGGAGTGCCTCAGGATTCCACTCTCATTTTAGGTCGTCCCTTCTTAAGGACTGCTAACACTGTGATTAGCATGAAAGAAGGAACGATCTCTATGGAAGTGGGAGATCATAAAGTTAATTTTAATATGTATGAGGCTATGAAGCATCCATATGAGGACTATTCTTTACTTGGGGTTAGTGCAATAGATATAATCATGGAAGATGAACGTGTAGGTTATAAGCTTGATGATGATAATTCTGAATCTACTGTTGATGCATTTTCTGATGGTTATTTTCAATTCACTGAACTTTTGCATGCTGATGATGACACTCTTGCTTCATTCTCTTCTTTATATTCTTTTCCATCTACTTGCTCTTGTGGAGGTGATCCCTCATGTCTTAACTGCATGTCAGTTGATTGCACACGTGGTACCCCACAATCTGATACATTTTCTGTGACTAGTTATTCTTTGGATTCTCTTTCTTCTTTGAGCAGTTATGATGGCCCTTTGGGAAAGTTGTTCATTGAGTTTTCAGGTGAGTCAAGCAATGAAACAGGGAAGGTGATTCAAAACAAAGTTCAATACATTCTGCCATGTGAAGATCCCCTTTCTGCTTCTCCACCTTCTCACCTATTCCAAGGGCAACATAGTGAAAGAAAGGAAATCGCGGTTGAAGCTGAATCAACCGAAGAAGGGAACATTCTACCAAGGTTTGAATGCATGGAAGTTGAGGCAAGTGGTAAAAATGAAATTTTAAAGGGAAGTACTCTTGCCACTTTAGATGTGCAAAAATTAGTTCCTTCTGTAATTCAACCTCCCACTCTAGAGCTCAAAGAGCTCCCTTCAAATCTAAAGTATGTTTCTTGGAGTCAAATAACCAATTACCAGTGATCATTGCTAATGGGTTATCTGACGAGAATGAAGGGAAGCTCTTAAACCTTTTGAGAAAACATAAAAGAGCAATAGGGTGGACTTTAGCAGATATACCAGGGATTAGTCCTACAATTTGTACACATAGAATTTTGCTAGAGGAGGGGTCGCAGCCCAAGCGACAACCCCAAAGGAGGTTGAATCCTTTGATTTTAGATGTGGTCAAGAAAGAGGTCACTAAGCTTTTGAGTGCGGGTATTATATACCCAATTTTTGATAGTAAATGGGTTAGCCCTGTGCAGGTTGTTCCCAAGAAGAGTGGGATCACAATAGTGAAAAATGAGAAGGATGAGTTGATTCCCACTAGAGTCCAGAATTCGTGGCGCATGTGTATTGACTATAGAAAATTAAATGACGCCACTAGAAAGGACCATTTCCCTTTACCCTTTATTGACCAGATGCTTGAGAGGCTTGCTGGCAAGTCTTATTACTGTTTCCTTGATGGCTTCTCTGGTTATTTTTAGGTACCCATAGCTCCGGAGGACCAAGAAAAGACCACTTTTACTTGCCCCTTTGGTACATTTGCATATAGGAGAATGCCTTTCGGTTTGTGTAATGCTCCTGGTACATTTCAGCGTTGTATGATGTCTATTTTTTCTGATTTTCTTGAACAATGCATGGATGTATTTATGGATGATTTTACAGTTTATGGAGAGTCATTTGATGCATGTTTAGACAGCTTGGATAAAATTCTTGCTAGATGTTCTGAAAAGGGTCTTGTGCTAAATTATGAAAAGTGCCATTTATGGTTGATCAAGGAATTGTTTTAGGGCATTTAATTTCTGAAAAAGGGATTGAAGTGGATAAAGCAAAAATAGAAGTAATCTCCTCCCTCCCATACCCCACATGTGTTAAGGAGATTAGATCATTTTTGGGTCATGCAGGGTTCTATAGGAGGTTCATTAAAGATTTTAGCAAAATTGCATATCCATTATCTCAATTACTTCAAAAAGATGCAGAGTTTGATTTTAATGAGGCATGTAGGTCTGCTTTTGATGAACTGAAATCTAGACTTGTCTCTCCCCCAATACTTTCTGCTCCTAATTGGCAATTACATTTTGAGATTTCATGTGATGCTTCTAATTTTGCTGTTGGAGCCATGCTAGGGCAAAAGGAGAACAGGGTTTCTAGAGTGATTGCATATGCCTCCAAGACACTAGACCCGGCACAAATTAATTATACCACCACTGAAAAGGAATTGTTTGCCGTTGTCTTTGCTTTGGAGAAATTTAGACCGTACTTGCTTAATTCCAAGGTTGTAGTTTTTTCTGACCATGCTGCAGTGAAGTATCTTTTCTCCAAGCCCAGGCTACTTAGATGGGCCCTTCTCTTGCAAGAATTTGACATAGAGATTAAGGATAGACCAGAGCTGAAAACCATGTAGCTGACCATTTGAGTCGCTTACCTGAGGACACAAAGGGAGTGGACTCTTCTAACTCTACTTTTGATGCTTTTCCAGATTCTTTGTTGTGTACCATAGCTCGTCATGAGCCTTGGTATGCTCATATAGTGAATTTTCTCATTAGTGGAGTGACACCTCCTTCTATGTCTACTTTTCAGGTACAAAAGCTAAGGGAGATGCCAAATTCTATGCTTGGGATGCGCCACATCTTTGGAGACTATGTGCTGATCAAGTCATTCGAAGGTGCATACCAGAGGAAGAACAAGAGAGCATTTTAACTGCCTGTCATACCTTGGCTTGTGGGGGGCATTTTGGTGGAAAGAAAACCTCTAGGAAAGTCTTAGACTGTGGGTTTTATTGGCCAACTTTAGTTAAGGATTCCGTCAATTTTTGTAAAACTTGTGATAAGTGCCAACGTTTTGGGGGTTTGGGATGGAAACAAGAAATGCCACAACAACCTATACTATTTTGTGAATTTTTGATGTTTGGGGCATAGATTTTATGGGACCTTTTCCCCCATCAAACGGGTTTACTTACATTTTATTGGCAGTTGACTATGTTTCTAAGTGGATAGAGGCCGTACCTACTAGGAAGGATGATGCTCAAACTGTAGCTAAATTTGTCAAGTCTAATATTTTGTGTAGGTTTGGGATCCCTAGAGCCATCATTAGTGATCAGGGCACCCACTTTTGCAATAGGCTTTTCAATAGCCTATTAGCTAAGCATGGTGTCCGACATAAAGTTTCCACACCTTACCACCCACAAACCAATGGTCAAGCAGAGGTGTCTAACAGGGAAGTTAAGAAGATTCTTGAAGGGTTGTGCAACCCTCCCGAAAGGATTGGAGTTCCCGACTTGAAGAAGCTCTTTGGGCATATCGCACAGCCTACAAAACTCCAATAGACATGTCCCCTTATCGCCTAGTCTTTGGTAAAGCTTGCCATTTGCCGGTTGAATTAGAGCATAAGGCATATTGGGCGGTGCGAAAATGCAACTTAGATATGGAAGCTGCAGGAGAAGAAAGAAAACTCCAATTGCAAGAGCTTGATGAAATGAGGGCTGAAGCATATGAAAATGCCAGGTTGTACAAGGAGAAGACAAAGAAAATTCATGACAAAGGCATTCTTAGAAAATGCTTTAGTGTTGGGGATAAAGTTTTAAAATTCAAAGCAAGATTCAAGTTCAAGCAAGGAATGATGAAAACACGTTGGGATGGACCTTTCACAGTGATCAAGGTCTTTCCTTATGGAGCGGTGGAGATAATGGAAGATTCAACCGGTGCCGTGCACTTGGTGAATGGTCACTTGCTGAAATTGTTCAAGGAAAACTCCAAGCCCCCATGAGGGGCCAGGTCATCTCTTTCCTTTTCTCATCTTGCATTTAATTTGTTGCTCTTATGGATTGCTTGAGATGAGTGTGGGGGAAGAGATTTTCCAGTAGGTAGTAGATTGTGGTTTTGTTCTTTGTGGTTTAATTATGCTTTGTGTATTTTGTTGCTTTTAGTTTGTGCTTTGTATGTTTGTTTAGTTGTGTGGTTAGACACTCCCTTTGTTGTTGAATGCATGAACTTTGATGTATGAGGTTTGCTTTTTGATGGATGGAAGCCAGCAAATTAGGTTCTAGGAGTAGGAATAGTTGGATTTTTACGTTTCTTAAGAGTCTTTAGTTGGGTATAGGAATAGAGAAATTAGAAAAAGCAGAAGTTTTAGGGTCAAAACCCTGTTTTTGGAGATGCCTCTGTTCTACCCGCTGCCAGCGGGTAGCATTTGCCCGCTGCCAGCGAGAGCTACAGAGGCTCTCCCCTGTTTTCCCCTTTTATTTTCGCCTCTGACTTACCCGCTGCCAGCGGGTAAGTCTGGACAATTAAAAAAAAATAATAATTTCATATTATTATTATTATTTTATTTCATTTGATTAAATTTCAAATTTTATTTTCTGAACCCTAATTCTCCTTCCCTCTCTTTCTTCTTTTCAGCCTTCCTTCTCTCTCTAGCCTCTCTTCTTCTTCCCCATATCCCAAAACTCCATAACCACCACTCCCTTCTCTCACTCCAAGCCTCAAACCCATCCCCCCTTCACCAAAACCGACTCCCTTCTCTGTTCCTCTCTCTCAGCACCCAAACCCCAACCACCGTGACCCCAGCCTCCTTTCCAATCCCAAAACCGAACCCCCCCTTCTTCTCTCCCTCCAAACCGTGAACTCCCCTCTTCCACCACCAAAACCAACCCATTCCCCTTTCTCCCTCTCTTCTCTATTCGCCCTTCTCAGCCCCAAAACCAAGCCATCCCAATCCCTTCACCCATTCCCCTCCAAAACCGTATCCCTTCTCTCTCTCTCAACCCAAACCCAATCTTTTTTTTCCATCCCATAACCACCCATCCCCCACCAAACCGTACACTCCCACAAACCAAACCCCAACCTACCTTTCTCCCTCTCTTCTCTATTCGCCTAACCCACCCCCACACTCCAAACCATACCTCTATTCTTCTCTCTCTCTCAGCCCGTGACTTTCCCCACTTTTCTTCAATCCCCCATTCCAAATTTCAACTTCATTCCCATTTAGGTAATTTTCTTATTATTTTTAATTTGTATTTTCATTTTATCTCTTTTTCTATTTAGTTACCTATTTAATATTAATTTCAATTTAATTTCCTTTTTATTTTTATTTTCTAAATTTTTTTAGTCCTAATTAATTATTAATCTGAATTTTTCTTTCAATTAGTGAATATTTTAGTATGCGTAGCATTAGTATTAGTTGATAAATAATTTAATCTTGATTTTCACTTAGGTTGTAAATAAATTTTTATCTTGATTTAGTAGATAGGGTAATTGCTTTTTGTTTATTTTTTTTTAGTCACATTAGTACTTAGGTAGTAAATAAAATATAGTTTAAGTTCTCTTTTAATTAATTTCTAATTATTTTATCTAGAATTAGTTCATACATACCCTAGTCTTGTTTAGAGATAGTAAATATGTAATATTTTAGTCTCTCACTAGTTTTTACCTTTAGTTATCACTTTGTTTAGTTGTTTTTAGTTTAGGCTAGTTATTTCTTAGTCTTAAAAATCAGTATGGACCCTCATGATTACTCTTCAATTTAGCTCTCACACCTTGTTTTTAATTAATTTAGTTTTCCTTTTTTTTCAATAGTTTTATTTCTTTCTTAGTATGCTTAGTTTTTCCTTTCTTTAATTAGTTTTAATTGGTTTTAGTGTGAGCGTCTAGGTTGGTTAGCGTAGTCTTGCTGGCTTCTATGTTAACTGATTTCTCTTTTCAATTGCTTGTGTTTTTTTTTCTTGTTTTTATTTGTTTGTGTTGATTAGCAAGCATGTCCGGCGAAGAGCTGACCTTTGAAGAAATACAAGAGGAGGTTGAAAATAGATCCCTCCACCAAGAATTTCATTTCCTGAGACGGAAGGCAATACATTCTTTGATCAATTATGCGCCGCCAACCTCACATCTCTGAATCGGGTACAGGTAGCTGACAATGAGCAATTTGTGCAACATTTCTACATTAATGCCAAGCTCAAGCGCAGCATCAACAACCCGACCTACCGCGGCACGAGGGTTACCACATTCACATTGGCTGGCATCCGGCAATTTTTTGGACTGCCTGTTGTGCAGAATTGTGCTTACAAGAGCCAACAGACAGCTTTTAACAGTGGTGATGCTCCTTTCCCGCGCGCTGAAATTAGAGAGATGCTCATTCAGGACAATTCCGATTGGGATGCTAAGTATGGAGGATCTCAGATCTATTTGCAACGCTCTTCCCTGTGCCCGGCTGCTAGAGCATGGCTGCTTTTTATATGTCACAACATTCTTCCTTCCAGCCATGGTACTGACATACCCTCTCAACAAGCACACCTTATTTACTTATTCATGAAGAATGAAGAGAGTTGATGTGGCCGGGCTAATTTTTGACTCGCTCAGAAGGCTTCAGTGAAGGGAGTGAAGGGCCAAATTCTGTTATTTCCACATCTCATCTCTCAAATGTACAAGAGAGCAGGTGTTCCGCAGCTTGATTCTGATTTAGAGTTCGATCCTGCCAACACCAGAGATTACAGTAGATTGGGATTTGGAAGACCTCCAGTTATTAGACCTCCCGCGCCAGCCAGGAATGTCAGGCGGCGCCGTGATGAAGCCTCTTCGAGTCGGACCCCTTCGCAAGCCTCAGAGCCAATGATGCAGACCTCTGACCAAAAGCTAGACTTCCTGATCTCCGAGCAGCGTGCCCTTAGGGATGACGTCCACACTCTTCGGGATGACATCCACACTTTGCAAGCTAGCTTCACATCCTTTTAGGTCGAGGTCCGGGACATTTTAGAGAGCTGCGAGAGGGGCCGTGATGGAGCTCGGTTCTGAGCCAACTGCTTGCTAGTCTTATCTGCTTTTATTTCTTTTGTGTTTCATTTGACTTTTCTGCTACTTTCCTTCTTACTCATGGATTCTATTTGTGCTGGTTATTACTTTTGCTGTTGAGCTACTGATGGCTCATTTAACTTCTGGAACATTATAATTTCATGCATTCTTAGTTGTGTAGTTGTTTAGCTTACTTCGCTCGCCCCTCTTCTCCTCTTTTTGCAATTAACTGATTGTTTTTATGCTTGTGGACCCTCGTGCTTGCGCATCCTTGTCCTATCTTTCTGCATTGAGGAGAATGCTTGTTGCAAGTGTGGGGGAGAAGTTTGTGAAGAATGATTGCTTTTTGAATTGTTGAATGGGCAGGTTATATTGCAAATGTTGACATCAGATTTATATTCCTATTTAGTGATTGTGTTTTTGACTCCTTGTGGATTTAGTTTTCAGCTTCTTTTCTTGTGGATGCGAATATAAATGTAAATGCACAGGTTTTAAGTCCTTTTGTTTATGGATATTATCAACTGAGTAGATTCAATTTTCGTTTTTGTTGAAGACTTTTGGGATTAATGATGTTAATCAGGAATTCCATAATCACTTTTTGATATCTACTCAATGTTTTGAATTTTTTTTTGGGAACCACACTTAACTTTGTGCCTGTTTAAGCATTTTAGAAAATGCTTTCAAGTTGCGTGTCAGGAGCCCGCAGAATGCACAATCATTTCAAGAATAAGAAACAATTTTTTCAAGAGATTTGTGCTCTCTAATTCTCAACTTAAGCAAGTCACTTATGTGAGTAATTAATTAGGCATGCATTGATCGATGTGAGAGTAACCTAGCCTTGTTGGAAGATTTTGAGCCAAACACTTCTGTTTTTCTTGCATATACTTGTGTGTTGTCTGCTTACTTGTTTACTTTCTAGAACTTGATTGAAATCTTGTTGAAGCTTGACATGCGTTAGTTAAATAAAATGATTGAGGCGTTTGTTTCACTCACCTATATTCCATACACAAACCACTTCTTTTGCTACCCATAGTCCACCCCCTTTGAGCTTAATTCTTGCTTTTCTAGACATTTTGCACTATGACTTTTAATTAAATGTTTGACTTTAGGTTTCTTAGTTTCTGACCACTCATCTTCCTGGGTGGAAATTGTCTAATTGATCCAATCAAGCAAAAATCTTGAAAAGAAATAATAAATAAATAAATAAATGAATTATACATTTATTTATTTAGAAAAAAAAAGAAGAAAAAAAAGAGGAAATACAAAAGAAAGAAAAGCAATAATAAAAAAAAATTGATGAATAAAAGAGTTGCAACCGAAAGCAATAAGGATCTTAGGCAAATTTCTTGGTGGTTGGAAGATGATTGTTTGGTAAGACTCTTTTGGAACCCAAGTAATCATTTAAGTGGGAGTCAATTCAAAATGTTTAGTTTTGCATAATTTCCTTCTTTGTAAACACTTTTCACCATGACCATACATCCATCATTACAAGCCATTAAGACCTCATGATTTGTTGAGCTAACGCATCTTAGTGGAGATCTAGATCTCTCTCAAGCCTATGGCAAAGTGATAAGTAAGTAAGATTAGAGAGAAAATATCCAACATTAGTGAGTAGAGCAAAACACTTGAGTCATCGGTCATTTGCATGTTCTAGTTGATTGCTATGCATAGTTGTTTGCTTTTGTTGCATGAACCAAAACATGGTTCTTGCTTAGTTGTTTTGCATCTTCATTTAGTTGGTTATTTTGTTGCTTCTACATACCCCTTGACTGCATTTTTGACTGATTGCTTTGCTCAGGAGTGCAAAGGTCTAAGTGTGGGGGAGTTGATAATACCAATATTTACCCTTGTATCTTTGGCATTTGACAAGCTTTTGTTGAGTTTAAAGAGTCATTATGCATGATTTAATGTTATTCAAGGGCACTTAAGGACTTAAATCACAATCTTGCTAATTCCATGTTTTTATTGAATAACTTGTGATAATTCTCTAGTTTTATTAACTTGAGGGCCTCACAATTGTTTTGGTTGATTTGTAGGTCACTAGCTTGAGGAATAGCAAGGATTCAAGTGCTAGAGGTCAAGAAAGAAGTTGGAAAGTGAAGCCGGTACAAGATTTGAAGCTTAGAGGCATTTTTGGGCCTATTCTGCTGTTCCACCCGCTGCCAGCGGGTAGCCGTGCAAGCTGGCAGCGGGTGAACCTCAGTTTAAAGGGGAAACGTGCGTTTCGAGTATTCACCCGCTGTCAGCGGGTAGATGACCCGCTGCCAGCGGGTACACCAATTCTGCACACTTTCTCGCAATTTTAAGAGCTGAAACGGATGGTGGGCCCACTTTCTCATTGTTTTACCACAAGGGGAGCATACTAGGTCGGATTAGAGGGAATATTCTGAGGTTTTAGAGGCCTTAACCTAATTGGGAGAGTAACCCACGATTTTGAACACATTCATACACACAAGCTCTCATCCTCTCAAGTCTCTCCACAGTTTCCAGCCACACTCACCATTTTCTCTTCATCTTCTCCACTCTCCACACCTATTCAGACCAAATTCCAGCAACCTCCATCATCATCCATGGCTAAGCAAGGGTTGGAGGAGCTTGGTGAAGCATTTCTCCCATCCATGAGTGGCTAAACTTCTTGTGCTTTGAAGGAGGATGATTAGGGCTTGAGCTATGGCATCCAATAGGGAGTTTTTCTTGTTTTCCTACTACTTCTCTTTATGGATTCATGTTTATCTTGTTGATATTGATGAGTTGTATTGATTGTGGCTCCATGGTTGTGGAACTCAACTAGGTTGTAGTTGGATATTAGGAATTTAAATAGACTTGTGATTTGTATTTTGATTCTCCATTGTGGGTTTTGATTACATTGGATTTGGTTGAATCTTATTGTAATTTTTAATTCATTGTGGAAGTTACTCTAATGACAATGGTAATTGTTGAGTTTGAATTCTAGTTTATGTTAAATTCCTCATTTGCTTCATTGATGGTAGTTTGATTAGGCTTGTTAATTGTCCGGTTGGTTAATTGCATCCTCTAATTAAATTACCTAGGTTTAGTGGTCACTAAACTACTTTAGGAAATGGCTTTCATTGATTAACTCCATACTTTTGATAGCAAGGATAGCCCAAAGCATTCTCCAACAAAGCATATTCATCTTATTTCATTCACCTTAATTTACTTTAGCTTTAAAAATATTGAAAACCCCAAAAAAGTGTTAGTTCTAGTTTCATTTAGTTGCATTTAATTCCATTTAGTTTCATTGCACACCAAGTGTTTGTTAAATTGCCTCAAAGACACCCCATTTTGTGTTAATTGAGCATATTTGTCCATCGAGTCCATAGGCTCCGCGAGAGAGAATCGACCTAGGTGTGCCACTAGCTGCACTTCTAGTATTAATTTTATTGGTGCCCGGGCCTCTCGACAAGGCCGCGTCCATCACAAGTTTTTGAAACACTCATCGGCGAAACTAATTAACAAGAAAATCAAGTTTTCGAACATTCATTGGCGAACACTGATGAATTTCAAGTTTTTGAAACACTCACCGGCGAAAACTTAAGAATATCAAGTTTTCGAAACACTCATCGACAAAAACTAATTAACAAGAAAATCAAGTTTTCGAAACACTCATTGGCGAGAACAGATGCATATCAAGTTTTTGAAACACTCATTGGCGAAAACTGATGAATATCAAGTTTACGAAACACTCATCGGAAAAAACTGATGAATATCAAGTCTTCGAAACACTCATTGGCGAAAACTGATTAACAAGAAAATCAAGTTTTCGAAACATTCATTGGCGAAAGCTGATGAATATCAAGTTTTCGAAACACTCGTCGACGGAAACTGATTAACAAGAAAATCAAGTTTTCGAAAGGACTCATTGGCGAAAACTGTAACATCCGCCTCTCCGAGATGATAAATTGATTGTTTGTTAGATTAATTAAGTTATTGTATGTGTTTGATGCATTTAAAAGCATGTAGAATTGCATTAGTGCTAGAGTGACTAAGCCTAGAGGAACTTAGGTGAAAGGAAAGATTGGTTTAATTGAAACGGACTCAAATGTAATAAAAGTGATATGGGGATGATAAATTATAATTTTAGCCAAGGGTCACAGTAAGTAACAGAATTTTGAACACTTTCCGCCAAAGTGTCAGGATGAAAACAGAGTTTCATCTAAGATCATGATGATTACTAAGTGACCCTAGGGACTTAATTGCCAACTTTTCTGGAAGCACCACACCCACAAAAGGAAGGGGCAAGGGTCCAGCACACACACATGAACTTCATTCTCACAAACAAGAGAGAGAGAGGGCTAGAGAGAAGGTGGAGAAAGCTTGGAGCACTTGGGATTGAAGAGCTTGATTCTAGCTAGGATAATCCGTAGGAAACCATCTACACATCACAAGAAACGTAATTAAGCTCGGAAACAAGGTAATCAAAGTTTCCTTCTTCTCATTTTCAAAATTCATGGTTTTAGCTCAAATAGAGAAATTCTTGAATATGATGTTTTAAGCTGAAAGAGAGGATTAAAACTTGCATTTCTGAGTTTTAGAACTTGAATGGAGGTTTAGATGATGTTGCATGTATGCTGAAATGCTAGAAAATGGAAAATTGGTCATGGGTATGGGTATGGGTTTAGTGTATCTTCATATTGAAATTTAAAGCATGAAGAAGCATGTTTTGAGCTGAAATTTTCATGGGTTTTGTTGTGAAAATAATAGGGATTAAGTTCCACTTTTGATTTTCAAGTTTTGGGGTTTTAATTTGGACAAAATGAAGTTTTTAAAAGCATTTTCGACCCGTATCAGCCGGCTGATAGCTAGAAGAACCGGCTGATGTGTTCATAATTTACCCAGAAAATTTTCCAGATTATGAACAGCCGGCTGATAGCTTAGAACAGTCGGCTGATAGGTACAAATTTTCCATAAATGTTCATGTTTTTGCCCAAAAACGTTCATATTTTACCCAGAAAATTCCAGATTTAGAGCAGTCGGCTGTTGTACTTTTAAAGTGGCTGAATTAGCTCTCCAGAGAGCTATCAGCCGGCTGATAGGTCTCTGGAAAATTTTATTCTTCGAAATTAAGGCCAATCAGCCAGCTAATAGGCCCCTGTTTTGCATAGTGAACTTAATCACTTTTATTGATGTTTTAAGCACTTAATTTCATTCTCAAACATGATGCTCAATGATTTTTAAGTAATTTGAAATATGAATCAAGGGGAAATAACATAGAAAGAAAGAAAAGAGAGCTAGTATTCAATGTACATGTATCGGTAAAGAATGGGTCCATAATTCGATGACCAATTGTCGGTATGGGACGGCGTTGGGATTTCCATGGTCGTGTCATTATTTGGGATGGTAAAACATCCAATCGATTAAGACTGTAATTTTATAAAAACACCATGTTGGTTACCGAATTTTAAGCTAGTATGCCCTATGGCCATTTAAGAGCGACATGCTTAAAATTAGGCGAACCATGTTTGGACCTGTTTCTTTTCAATATATGTATATGTGAATAGCATATCACGGAGATGAATTGTTGACTTAAGGAAAGAAACCCATGCATATAAATTGTTGATCCACAGGGAAAGACACAATGCTTTCAATAGGTTGATTCTTAAGGGAAGACGCAATGAATCCTATGAATGTATGTGTTCAAGGAATTGAACAGTTGATCCTCCGGGACAACATGATGAATCCTAGTATAAGTGAATGTTATGAGAGGGCAAATTGTTGACCTTCAGGAAAGAATCAAATGGTCCTCTAATGATGATTGTATGAGGGACGAATTGTTGATCCTACGGGAAAGACGCAAAGGGTCCTACAATGATGAGAATGTATGGATGTGTGCGCGTGCTCGCGTGCGGCACTCCCGATGCTCATATGCTTTATGAAATTAGGGCTAGATGCCCACATGTTATTATGTGTATTTCAGTACCCTTGAGATTATGAATGATGATGATATGATGAATGTTATGTATATTCATATTCTCTAGTTTATGATGTTTTGCAAAGATGAGAGGATACTATTCCATGCCATGATAATCAGTTTTCGAAACACTTATCGGCGAAACATGATTAGCAGAAATAAAGTTTTCAAAACACTCATTGGCGAATATTGATAAATATCAAGTTTCTGAAACACTAATCGGCGAAAACTGATTAATAAGAAAATCATGTTTTCAAACACTCATTGGCGAAAATTGAATATCAAGTTTTTGAAACACTCATCGGCGGAAAACTGGTTAACAAGAAAATCAAGTTTTCGAAACACTCATTGGCGAAAACTGAAGAATATCAGTTTCCGAAACACTCACCGGCGAAAAACTATTGAATATCAAGGTTTCGAAACCCTCACCGGCGAAAACTAATGAATATCAAGTTTTCGAAACACTGATGGCGAAAACTGATGAATATCAAGTTTTCGAAACACTCATCAGCGAAAACTGATTAACAAGAAAGTCAAGTTTTCGAAACACTCATGGCGAAAATTGATGAATATCAAGTTTTCGAAACAATCATCGGCGAAAACTAATGAATATAAAGTTTTCGAAAACATTCATCGGTGAAAACTGATTAACAAGAAAATCAAGTTTTCGAAACAGTCATTAAAGAAAAACTGATTAATATCAATTTTTCGAAACACTCACCGCCGAAAACTGAAACAAGAAAATCAAGTTTTTGAAACACACAGGGCGAAAACTGAAGAATATCATGTTTCCTAAACACTCACCGGCGAAAAACTAATGAATATCAAGTTTTTGAAACACTCATCGGCGAAAACTGATAACAAGAACATCAAGTTTTCGAAACTCATTCGCGAAAACTGATGATATCAAGTTTTCGAAGCACTCACCGGCGGAAAACTGATGAATATCAAGTTTTCGAACCACTCATCGGCGAAAACTAATTAACAAGAAAGTCAAGTTTTTGAAATACTCATTCGCCAAAACCGATGAAAATCAAGTTTTCAAAACACTCACCGGCCAAAAACTGATTAACAAGAAAATCAAGTTTTCGAAAAACTCATTGGCGAAAACTGATGAATATCAAGTTTCTAAACCACTCACTGGCGAAAACTGATGAATATCAAGTTTTCGAAAACACTTATCAGCGAAAAATGATTAGAAAGAAAACCAAGTTTTCGAAACCCTCATTGGCGAAAACTGATGAATATCAAATTTTTGAAACACTCATCGGCGAAAACTGATTAACAAGAAAATCAAGTTTTCGAAACACTCATCGACGAAAACTGATTAACAGAAAATCAAGTTTTCGGAACACTCACCGCCAAAACTGATGAATATCAAGTTTACGAAACACTCATCGACGAAAACTGATTATCAAGAAAATCAAGTTTTCGAAACACTCAATGGCGAAAATGATGAATATCAAGTTTTGGATACACGAATCGGCGAAAACTAATTAATAAGAAATCAATTTTTTGAAACACTCATCGGCGAAAACTGATGAATATCAAGTTTTCGAAACACTCCGGCGAGAATTGAGCAATATCATGTTTTCGAAACACTCATTGGCGAAAATTGATAAACAAGAAAAACAAGTTTTCGAAACACTCATTGGCCAAAACTGATGAATATCAAGTTTCCGAAACACTAAACGGCGAAAATGATTAATATCAAGTTTTCGAAACTCTCATCGGCGAAAACTAATTGACAAGAAAATCAAGTTTTCGAAACAGTCATTGGCGAAAATGAAGAATATCAAGTTTCATAAACATCCACCGGCGAAAACTGATGAATATCAAGTTTTCGAAACACTCATCGGCGAAAACTGATTAACAAGAAAATCAAGTTTTCGAAACACTCACCGCGCGAAAACTGATTAACATGAAAATCAAGTTTTTGAAACACTCATTGGCGAAAACTGACGAATGTCAAGTTTCCGAAACACTCACCGGCGAAAACTATTGGATATCTTTTCGAAACCATCATCGGTGAAAACTGATTAATAAGAAAATTAAGTTTTCGAAACACTCATTCGCAAAAATTGATGAATATCAAGTTTTCGAAACACTCACCAGCGAAAACTGATGAATATCAAGTTTTCGAAACACTCACTGGCGAAAACTGATGAATATCAAGTTTTCGAAACGCTCATCGGCGAAAACTCATTAACAATAAAATCAAGATTTCGAAAGACTCATAGGTGAAAACTGATGAATATCAAGTTTCTGAAACACTAATCGGCGAAAATATTGAATATTAAGGTTTCGAAACACTCATCGGCGAAAATTGATTAACAAGAAAATCAAGTTTTCGAAACACTCATTGGCAAAAACTGATGAATATCAAGTTTTCGAAACACTGATCTGCAAAACCTGATGAATATCAAGTTTTCGAAACACTCATCGGTGTGAAAACTAATTAACAAGAAAATCAAGTTTTCGAACCACTCATTAAAGAAAACTGATTAATATCAATTTTTTGAAACACTCACCGGCGAAACCTGATGTACATGAAAATCAAGTTTTCGAAACACACATTGGCGAAAATTGAAGAATATCATGTTTCCAAAACATTCACCGGCAAAAACTAATGAATATTATGTTTTTGAAACACTCATCGGCGAAAATTGATTAAGAAGAAAATCAAGTTTTCGAAACACTCATTCGCGAAAACTGATGAATATCAAGTTTCGAATCACTCACCGGCGAAAACTGATAAATATCATGTTTCCGAAAACCTCAACGGCGAAAACTGATGAATATCAAGTTTTCGAAATACTCATTGGCGAAAACTGATGAATATCAAGTTTTCAAAACACTCACCGGCGAAAACTGATTAACAAGAAATCATGTTTTCGAAACACTCATTGGCGAAAACTGAAGAATGTCAGGTTTCTAAAAGACTCACCGGTGAAAACTGATGAATATCAAGTTTTCGAAACACTCATCGAAACACTCATTGGCGAAAACTGAAGAATATCAAGTTTTCGAAACACTCACCGGCGAAAACAGATGAATATCAAGTTACCGAAACACTAAACGGTGAAAACTGATGAATATCAAGTTTTCGAACCACATATCGGCAAAAACTGATTAACAAGAATATCAAGTTTTCGAAACACTCAATGGCGAAAACTGATGAATATCTAGTTTTCGAAACAATCACCGGCGAAATCCAATTAACAAGAAAATCAAGTTTTCGAAACACTCATTCACGAAAAGTGATGATATCAAGTTTCGAAACACTCACCGGCGCAAACTGATGAATATCATGTTTCCGAAAAACTCAACGGCGAAAACTGATGAATATCAAGTTTTCGAATCACTCATCGGCGAAAAAACTGATAAACAAGAAAATCAAGTTTTCGAAATACTCATTGGCAAAAACTGATGAATATCAAGTTTTCAAAACACTCACCGGCGAAAACTGATTAACAAGAAATCAAGTCTTCGAAACACTCATTGGCGAAAACTGAAGAATGTCGCGTTTCTAAAACACTCACCGGCGAAAACTGATGAATATCAAGTTTTCGAAATACTCATCGAAACACTCATTGGCGAAAACTGATGAATATCAAGTTTTCGAAACACTAATCGGCGAAAAATGATGAATATCAAGTTTTTGAAACACTCATCGGCGAAAACTGATTAACAAGAAAATCAAGTTTCGAAACACTCATTGGCACAAACTGAAGAATATCAAGTTTCCGAAACACTCACCGTCGAAAACTGATGAATATCAAGTTTTCGAAACACTCACTGGGAAAAACTGATTGACAAGAAAATCAAGTTTTCGAAACACTTATTGGCAAAAAGTGATGAATATCAAGTTTCCGAAACACTAATCGGCGAAAACTGATGAATATCAAGTTTTCGAAACACTCATCGGTAAAATCCGATTAACAAAAAAAAACAAGTTTACGAAACACTCATTGGCCAAAACTGATGAACATCAAGTTTTCAAAACACTCGCCGGCGAAAACAGATGAATAGCAAGTTTTCGAAACACTCAACGGCGAAAAATGATTAGCAAGAAAATCAAGTTTTTGAAACACTGACCGGCCAAAACTGAAGAATGTCAAGTTTCTAAAACACTCACCGGTGAAAACTGATGAATATCAAGTTTTCGAAACACTCATCGAAACACTCATTGGCGAAAACTGATGAATATCAAGTTTTCAAAACACTCACCGGCGAAAACAGATGATAATCAAGTTGTCGAAACACTCATCGGCGAAAAGTGATTAGCAAGAAAATCAAGTTTTTGAAACACTCATCGGCGAAAACAGATGAATATCAAGTTTCCGAAACACTCATCGGCGAAAACTGATTAACAAGACAATCAAGGTTTCGAAACACTCATTGGCGAAAACTGATGAATATCAAGTTTCCGAAACACTAATCGGCGAAAACTGATGAATATCAAGTTTTCGAAACACTCATTGGCGAAAACTGAAGAATATCAACTTTCAGAAACACTCACCGGCGAAAACTGATGAATATCAAGTTTTTGAAACACTCATTGGAGAAAACTGATGAACATCAAGTTTTCAAAACGCTCACCGGCGAAAACTGATGAATAGCAAGTTTTCGAAACACTCATCAGGGAAAAATGATTAGCAAGAAAATCAAGTTTTCGAAACACTCATTGGCGAAAACTGATGAATATCAAGTTTTCAAAGCACTCACCGACGAAAACAGATGAGTAGCAAGTTTTCGAACACTCATCGGCGAAAAATGATTAGAAAGAAAATCAAGTTTTTGAAACACTCATCGGCGAAAACTGATGAATATCAAGTTTTCGAAACACTCATCTGCGAAAGCTGATTAACAAGAAAATCAAGTTTTCGAAACACTCAATGGCGAAAACTGATGAATATCAAGTTTCCGAAACACTAATAGGCAAAAACTGATGAATATCAAGTTTACGAGACACTCATTGGCGAAAACTGAAGAATATAAACTTTCAGAAACACTCAGCGGTGAAAACTGATGAATATCAAGTTTTCGAAACACTGATTGGCAAAAACGAATGAATATCAAGTTTTCAAAACCCTCACCGGCGAAATCTGATGGATATCATGTTTTCGAAACATTCATCGGTGAAAATCTGATTAACAAGAAAATCAAGTTTCCGAAACACTCACCGGCGAAAACTGATGAATATCAAGTTTTCGAAACACTCATCGGCGAAAACTTATTAACAAGAAAATCTAGTTTTCGAACACTCATTGGCGAAAACTGATGAATATCTAGTTTTCGAAACACTCATCAGCGAAAACTGATTAACAAGAAAATCATGTTTTCGAAAGACTCATTGGCGAAAACTGATGAATATGAAGTTTAAGAAACACTCACCGGCGAAAGCTGATTTACAATAAAATCAAGTTTTTGAAACACTCATCGGTGAAAACTGATTGATAAGAAAATCAAGTTTTCGAAATACTCATGGGCGAAAACTGATGAATATCATGTTTTCGAAACAATCATCGGCGAAAACAGATTAACAAGAAAATCAAGTTTTTGAAACACTCATTGGCGAAAACTGATGAATATGAAGTTCTCGAAACACTCACTGGCGAAAACTGATTAACGACAAAATCAAGTTTTCGAAACACTCAATGGAGAAAACTGAAGAATATTAAGTTCCCGAAACACTCACCAGCGAAAACTGATGAATATCAAGTTTTCGAAAACTCATCGGCAAAAACTTGTTAACAAGAAAATCATGTTTTCGAAAAACTGATTGTCGAAAACTGATGAATATGAATTTTTCGAAACACTCACCGGCAAAACTGATTAACAACAAAATCAAGTTTTCCAAACACTCATCGGCGAAAACTGATTGACAAGAAAATCAAGTTGTTGAAACACTCAGTGGCAAAAACTGATAATTATCATGTTTTCGAAACAGCCATCGGAGTAAAGTGATTAACAAGAAAATCAAGTTTTCGAAACACTCACCGGCGAAAATTGATTAACAACAACATCATGTTTTCCAAACACTCATCGGCGAAAACTGATTGACAAGAAAATGTAGTTTTCGAAACACTCATTGGCGAAAAACTGATGAATATCATGTTTTCGAAACACTCATCGGCGAAAACTGATTAACAAGAAAATCATGTTTTCGAAGCAGTCATTGGCGAAAACTGCTAAATATGAAGTTTTCGAAATACTCACCGGCGAAAACTGAATAACAACAAAATCAAGTTTTCGAAAGACTCATTAGCGAAAACTGAAGAATATCAAGTTTCTGAAACACTCACCGGCGAAAATTGAGGAATATCAAGTTTTCGAAACACTCTTCAGCGAAAACTGATTAACAAGAAAATCAAGTTTTCGAAACACTCATTGGCGAAAACTGATGAATATCAAGATTTCAAAACATTCATCGGCGAAAACTGATGAATATCAAATTTTCGAAACACTCATCCGCGAAAACTGATTAACAAGAAAATCATGTTTTCGAAACACTCATTGGCAAAAACTGATGAATATCAACTTTTCGACACACACATCGGCAAAAACTAATTAACAAGAAAATCAAGTTTTTCAAACACTCACCGGCGAAAACTGATGAATATCAAATTTTCGAAACACTCATCGGCGAAAACAGATTAACAAGAAAATCAAGTTTTCGAAACACTCATTGGCGAAAACTGATTAACGAGAAAATCAAGTTTTCGAAACAATCATTGGCGAAAACCGTTGAATATCAATTTTTCGAAACACTCTTCGGTGAAAACTAATTAACAACAAAATCAAATTTTCCAAACATTCATTGGCGAAAACTGATGAATATCAAGTTTTCGAAACACTCACCGGCGAAAACTGATGAATATGAAGTTTTCGAAACACTCATAGGCAAAACTGATAAACAAGAAAATCAAGTTTTCGAAACACCTAATGGCGAAAACTGATGAATATGAAGTTCTCGAAACATTCACGGCGGAAACTAATTAACAACAAAATCAAGTTTTCGAAATCCTCATTGGCGAAAACTAAAGAATATCAAGTTTTCGAAACACTCACAAGCGAAAACTGTTGAATATCAAGTTTTTGAAACACTCATCGGCGAAAACAAATTAACAAGAAAATCATTTTTTCGAAACACTCTTAGGTGAAAACTGATGAGTATGAAGTTTTCGAAATAATCACCGGCGAAAACTCATTAACAACAAAATCAAGTTTTCCAAACAATCATCGGCGAAAACTGAATGACAAGAAAATCAAGTTTTCGAAACACTCATTGGTGAAAACTGAAGAATATCATGTTTTAGAAACACTCACCGGCGAAAACTGATTAATAATAAATCAAGTTTTCAAAACACTCATTGGCGAAAACTGAAGAATATCAAGTTTCCGAAACACTCACCGGCGAAAACTGAAGAATATCAAGTTTCAGAAACACTCACCGGCGAAAACTGATGAATATCAAGTTTTCAAAACACTCATCGGCGAAAACTGATTAACAAGAAAATCAAGTTTTGGAAACACTCATTGGCAAAAACTGATTAATAAGAAAATCATGTTTTCGGAACACTCATTGGCGAAAACTGATGAATATCAAGTTTTCGAAACACTCATCGGCGAAAACTGATTAACAAGAAAATCAAGTTTTCGAAACACTCATTGTCAAAAACTGATGAATATCATGTTTCCGAAACACTCACCAGCGAAAACTGATGAATATCAATTTTTCGAAACACTCATCGGCGAAAACTAATTAACGAGAAAATAAAGTTTTCGAAACACTCAATGGCGAAAACTGATGAATATCAAGTTTTCGAAACACTCACCGGCGATAACTGATGAATATCAAGTTTTCGAAACACTCAACGACGAAAACTGATTAACAAGAAAATCAAGTTTTCGAAACACTCATTGGCGAAAACTGAAGAATATCAAGTTCCCGAAATACTCACCAGCGAAAACTGGTAAATCTCAAGTTTCCGAAACACTAATCGGCGAAAAGTGATTAACAAGAAAAACAACTTTTCGAAACACTAATTGGCGAAAACTGATGATTATCAAGTTTCTGAAAGACTAATCGGCGAAAACTAATGAATATCAAGTTTTCGAAACACTCATCGGCGAAAACTGATTAACAAGAAAATCAAGTTTTCGAAACACTCATTGGCGAAAACTGATGAATATCAAGTTTCCGAAACACTCACCGGCGAAAACTGATAAACAAGAAAATCAAGTTTTCGAAACATGTAAAGTCCTAGTTTCTTTATTGATTTTAGTTGCGAAATTAGGTTATTTACTTAACTTCTTAAAGACCCGGTCTAATTTTTTTCTTTTTCCTTTCATGAAGTTAAGTGTTTCCCAAGGATCGTTTACTCTCGGTTGGTTACTTTAACCTAAGAAACTAGAAGTTACATGTTTGAAACTCTCACGCTCTCCCAACATACGCATACCAATAAGGTTAACTGAAAATGAGGTATTATACCTCTGCATATTACCTAAGCAGCTAAAACCTAAGTTCACAGCATAAAATCCATACAGACATATATACAAACATAAGTATTTAAGTTAGTGGCTCGCAGGCCCAAAATAGTAAGTAATAAGTCTAAACTAGAGTGACATC
>JAAIUW010000200.1:0-50158 GCA_014851425.1 Senna tora | reverse complement strand
GTTTTCGAAAACTTGATATTCATCAGTTTTCGCCGATTAGTGTTTCGGAAACTTGATTTTCTTGTAAATCAGGTTTTGCCGATGAGTATTTCGAAAACATGATATTCACAGTTTTCGCCAATGGTGTTTCGAAAAACTTGATTTTCTTGTTAATCAGTTTTCGCTGATGAGTGTTTCGAAAACTTGATATTCATTAGTTTCTTCGATTAGTGTTTCGGAAACTTGATATTCATCAGTTTTCGCCAATGGTGTGTTTCCAAAACTTGATTTCTTGTTAATCAATTTTCCCGGTGAGTGTTCAAAAACTTGATATTCATCAGTTTTCCCAATGACTATTTCGAAAATTTGATTTTTGTTAATCAGTTTTCGCCGATGAGTGTTTTGAAAACGTGATATTCATCAGTTTTCGCCGATTAGTGTTTCGGAAACTTGATATCCATCCGTTTTCGCCAATGAGTGTTTCAAAACATGATTTTCTTGTTAATCAGTTATCGCCGATGAGTGTTTCAAAAACTTGATATTTCATTAGTTTTCGTCGATTAGTTTGGAAACTTGATGTTCATCAGTTTTCTCCAATGGGTGTTTCGAAACTTGATTTTCTTGTTAAGCAGTTTTCGCTGATAAGTGTTTCGAAAACTTGATATTCATCAATTTTCGTCGGTGAGTGTTCATAAACTGATTTTCTTGTTAATCAGTTTGCGCCGATGAGTGTTTCAAAAACTTGATATTCATCAGTTTTCGCCGATTAGTGTTTCGGAAACTTGATATTCATCAGTTTTCATCAATGAGTGTTTCAATATCTTGATTTTCTTGTTAATCAGTTTTCCCCTGTAAGTATTTCGAAAACTTGATATTCATCAGTTTTCGCCAATGAGTATTTCAAAAATTGTTTTCTTGTTAATCAGTTTCGCCGATGAGTCTTTCGAAAACTTGATATTCATTAGTAGTCGCTCAATAGTGTTTCGGAATCTTGTTATACATCAGTTTTTCCAATGAGTGTTTTGAAAACTTGATTTTCTTGTTAATCAGTTTTCGCCGATAAGTGTTTCGAAAACTTGACATTCATCAGTTTTTTGCTGATTAGTGTTTCGAAAACTTGATATTCATTTTTTTCGCCAATGAGTGTATCGAAAACTTGATTTTCTTGTTAATCAGTTTTCGCCGATGAGTTTTTCAAAAACTTGATATTCATCAGTTTTCGCCGATTAGTGTTTACAGAAACTTGATATTCATCAGTTTTCGCCAATGAGTATTTCGAAAACCTGATTTTCTTGTTAATCAGTTTTCCCCGGTGAGTGTTTCGAAAACTTGATATTCATTAGTTTTCGGCAATGAGTGTTTTGAAAACTTGATTTTCTTGCTTATCAGTTTTGCCGATGAGTGTTTCGAAAACTTGATAGTCATCAGTTTTCGTCGATTACTGTTTCGAAAACTTGATATTCATCAGCTTTCGCAAATAAGTGTTTCAAAAACATGGTTTTCTTGTAATCAGTTTTCGCCGATGAGTGTTTCAAAAACTTGATATTCATCAGTTTTCGCCGATTAGTGTTTCGAAAACTTAATTTTCATCAGTTTTTGGCAATGAGCGTTTCGAAAACCTGATTTTCTTGTTAATCAGTTTTCGCCAATGAGTGTTTCGAAAACTTGTCATTAGTTTTCGCCGTTGAGTGTTTCGGAAAACTTGATATTCTTCAGTTTTCGCCCATGAGTGTTTCGAAAACCTGATTTCCTTGTTCATCAGTTTTCGCCGGTGAATGTTTCGAAACTTTGTATTCATCAGTTTTCGCCACCGAGTGCTTCAAAACTTGATTTTCTGTTAATCAGTTTTCGCCGATGAGTGTTTCGAAAACATTTATTTCATCAGTTTTCGCCGGTGAGTGTTTCGAAAACTTGATATTCATCAGTTTTTGCCAATGAGTGTTTCGAAAACTTGATTTTCTTGTTAATCAGTTTTCGCTTGATGAGTGTATCAAAAACTTGCTATTCATTAGTTTTTGCCAGTGAGAGTTTCCGAAACTTGACATTCATCAGTTTTTGCCGATTAGTGATTCGGAAACATGATATTCATTTGTTTTCATCAATGAGTGTTTCGAAAACTTGATTTTCTTGTTAATCAGTTTTTCGCCGAATAGTGTTTCGGAAACTTGATATTCATCAGTTTTGCCAATGAGTGTTTCGAAAACTTGACTTTCTTGTTAATCAGTTTTCGCTGATAAGTGTTTCGAAAACTTGACTTTCATCAATTTTTCCGATTAGTGTTTCGGAGACTTGATATTCATCAGTTTCGCCAATAAGTGTTTCGAGAACTTATTTTCTTGTTAATCAGTTTTCGCCGATGAGTGTTTCGGAAACTTGATAGTCATCAGTTTCGCCGATTAGTGTTTCGAAAACTGATATTCATCAATTTTCGCCAATTAGTGTTTCGAAAACTTTTTCTTGTTTTTCAGTTTTCGCCGATGAGTGTATCGAAAACTTGCTATTCATCAGTTTCCGCCAGTGAGTGTTTCGAAAAACTTGATATTTATCAGTTTTTGCCGGTGAGTGTTTCGGAAACTTGATATTCATCAGTTTTCGCCTATGAGTGTTTCGAAATCTTGATTTTCATGTTAATCAGTTTTCGCCGATAAGTATTGCAAAAACTTGACATTCATCAGTTTTGCCGATAGTGATTCGGAAACATGATATTCATATGTTTTCATCAATGAGTGTTTCAAAAACTTGATTTTTTGTTAATCAGTTTTCGCCGAATAGTGTTTCGGAAACTTGTTATTCATCAGTTTTTGCCAATGAGTGTTTCGAAAACTTGATTTTCTTGTTAATCAGTTTTCGCCGATAAGTGTTTCGAAAACTTGACTTTCATCAATTTTTCCGATTAGTGTTCCGAAACTTGATATTCATCAGTTTTTGCCAATAAGTGTTTCGAGAACTTATTTTCTTGTTAATCAGTTTTCGCCGATGAGTGTTTCGAAAACTTGATATTCATCAGTTTTCGCCGATTAGTGTTTCTAAAACTTGATATTCATCAATTTTCGCCAATTTAGTGTTTCGAAAACTTTTTCTTGTTTATCAGTTTTCGCCGATGAGTGTATCGAAAACTTGCTATTCATCAGTTTTTGCCAGTGAGTGTTTCGAAAACTTGATATTCATCAGTTTTTGCCGGTGAGTGTTTCGAAAACTTGATTTTCTTGTTAATCAGTTTTCGCCGATAAGTGTTTCGAAAACTTGACATTCATCAGTTTTTGCCGATTAGTGTTTCGGAAACTTGAGATCATTTTGTTTTCGGCTATAAGTGTTTCGAAAACTGATTTTCTTGTTAATCAATTTTCGCCGATGAGTGTTTCAAAAACTTGATATTCATCAGTTTTCGCCGATTAGTGTTTCGGAAACTTGATATTCATAAGTTTTCGCCATGAGTGTTTCGAAAACTTTATTTCCTTGTTAATCAGTTTTCACCAATGAGTATTTCAAAAACATGATATTCATCAGTTTTCGCCGATTAGTGTTTCGGAAACTTGATTTTCTTTTTTATCAGTTTTCGCCGATAAGTGTTTCTAAAACTTTATTCATCAGTTTTCGCGATTAGTGTTTCCGAAACATGATATTCATCAGTTTTCGCCAATGAGTGTTTTGAAAACATGATTTTCTTGTCAATCAGTTTTCGCCGATTAGTCTTTCGAAAACTTGAAATTCATCAGTTTTGGCCAGTGAGTGTTTCGAAATCTTGATATTCATCAGTTTCCGCCAATGAGTGCTTCTAAAACTTGATTTTCTTGTTAATCAGTTTTCGTCGATGAGTGTCTCGAAAACCTGATATTCATCAGTTTTCGCGGTGAGTGTTTCAAAAACTTGATTTTCTTGTATATCAGTTTTCGCCAATGAGTGTTTCGAAAACTTGATATTCATCATTTTTGCCGATTAGTGTTTCGGAAACTTGATATTCATTTGTTTTCGGTTATAAGTGTTTCGAAAACTTGATTTCTTGTTAATCAGTTTTCGCCGATGAGGTTTCAAAAACTTGATATTCATCAGTTTTCGCCGATTAGTGTTTCGGAAACTTGATTTTCATCAGTTTTCGCCAATGAGTGTTTCGAAAAACTTGATTTCTTGTTAATCAGTTTTCCTAGTGAGTGTTTCAAAAACTTGATATTCATCAGTTTTCGCAATGAGTGTTTCGAAAAACTTGATTTTCTTTTTTATCAATTTTCGCCGATGAGTGTTTCTAAAACTTAATATTCATCAGTTTTCGCCGATTAGTGTTTCGGAAACTTGATATTCATCAATTTTCGCCAATGAGTGTTTCGAGAACTTGATTTCTTGTTAATCAGTTTTTCGCCGATGAGTTTTCGGAAAACTTGATATTCATCAGTTTTCGCTAATTAGTGTTTCGAGAACTTGATATTCAGCAGTTTTCGCCAATTAGTGTTTCGAAAACTTGATTTTCTTGTTAATCAGTTTTCGCCGATGAGGTTTCGAAAACTTGATATTCATCAGTTTTCGCCGGTGAGTGTTTCGGAAACTATTCATTAGTTCTCATCAATGAGTGTCGCGGAAAACTTGATTTTCTTGTTAATCAGTTTTCGCCGATGAGTGTTTCGAAAACTTGATATTCATCAGTTTCGCCAATGAGTGTTTCAGAAACTTGAATTCTTGTTATTCAGTTTTCACCGATGAGTGTTTCGAAAACTTGATATTCATCAGTTTTCGCCGGTGTGTGTTTCGGAAACTTGATATTCATTAGTTCTCATCAATGAGTATTTCGAAAACTTGATTTTCTTGTTAATCAGTTTCGCCGATGAATTTTTCGAAAACTTGATATTCATCAGTTTTCGCCGATTAGTGTTTCGAAAACTTGATTTTCTTGTTAATCAGTTTTCGCCGATGATTGTGTCGAAAACTTGATATTCGTCAGTTTTCGCCAATGAGTGTTTCGGAAACTTGATATTCATTAGTTCTCAACAATGAGTGTTGCGAAAAATTGATTTTCTTGTTAATCAATTTTCGCCGATGAGTGTTTCAAAAACTTGATATTCATCAGTTTTCGCCGGTGGGTATTTCGAAAACTGGATTTTCTTGTTAACCAGTTCTTACCATTGAGTTTGTCAAACACTAGATATTCATCAGTTTTCGCCGGAGATTGTATCTGAAACTTGATTTTCTTGTCAATCTATTTTCGCCAATTAATGTTTCGAAAACTTTATATTCATCAGTTTTCTTCAACGATTGTTTGAAAACTTGATTTACTTGTTTATTAGTTTTCGCGGATGAGTGTTTCGAAAACTTGATATTCATCAGTTTTTGCCGATTAGTGTGTTTCGAAAATTTGATTTTCTTGTTAATCAGTTTTCGCCGATGAATGTTTCGAAAACTTGATATTCATCAGTTTTCGCCGATTAGTGTTTCGGAAACCTGATACTCATCAGTTTTCGCCAACGAGTGTTTCGAAAACTAGATTTTCTTGTTAATCAGTTTTCGCCGATGAGTGTTTCGACAACTTGATATTCATCAGTTTTCGCCGGTTAGGGTTTCGGAAACTTGATATTCATCTGTTTTCGCCGATGAGTGTTTCGAAAACTTGATATTCATCAGTTTTCGCCGATTATTGTTTCAGAAACTTGATATTCATTCGCTTTCGCCAATGAGTGTTTCGAAAAACTTCATTTTCTTGTTAATTACTTTTCGCCGATGAATGTTTCGAAAACTTGAGATTGATCAATTTTCACCGAATAGTGTTTCGGAAACTTGATATTCATCAGTGTTCGACAATGAGTGATTCTAAAACTTGATTTTCTTGTTTATCAGTTTTCGCCGATGAGTGTTTCGAAAACATGATATTCATCAGTTTTCGCCGATTAGTGTTTCGGAAATTTGATATTGATCAGTTTTCGCTAATGAGTGTTTCGAAAACGTGATTTTCTTGTTAATCAGTTTTCGCCAATGAGTGTTTCAGAAACTTGATAGTCATCAGTTTTCGCCGATTAGTGTTTTGGAAACTTGATATTCATCAGTTTTCGCCAATGAGTGCTTCGAAAACTTGATTTTCTTGTTAATCAACTTTCGCCGATGAGTGTTTCGAGAACTTGATATTCAACAGTTTTCGCCGATTAGTGTTTCAGAAACTTGATATTCATCAATTTTCGCCATGAGTTTTTAGAAAACTTGATTTTCTTGTTCATCATTTTTCGGCAGTGAGTGTTTTGAAAACTTGATTTTCTTGTTAATCAGTTTTCCCCGATGCGTGTTTCGAAAACTTGATATTCATCAGTTTTTGCCAATGAGTGTGTCGAAAACTAGATTTTCTTGTTAATCAGTTTTCGCCGATTAGTGTTTTGGAAACTTAATATTCATCAATTCTCGCCGATGACTGTTTCAAAAACATGATTTTCCTGTTAATCAGTTTTTGCGGATGAGTGTTTCGAAAACTTAATATTCATTAGTGTTCGCCGGTGAGTGTTTCGAAAAACTTGATATTCATCAATTTTGGCCAATGGATAATTTGAAAACTTGATTTTCTTGTGAATCAGTTTTCGCTGGTGAGTGTTTTGAAAACTTGATATTCACTAGTTTATGCCGATGAGAGTTTCGAAAACTTGATTTTCTTGTTGATCAGTTTTCACGATGAGTGTTTCGAAAACTTGATATTCATTAGTTTTCGCCGATGAGTGTTTCGAAAATTTGATATTCATCAGTTTCGCCGATGAGTGTTTCGAAAACTTGATATTTCATAAGTTTTTGCCAATAAGTGTTTCAAAAACTTGATATTCTTTTTAATCTGTTTTCGCCGATGAGTGTTTCAAACACTTGATTTTGATCAGTTTTCGCCAATGAGTGTTTCGAAAACTTGATATTCATCAATTTTTGCCGAAGAGTGTTTCGAAAACTTGATTTTCTTGTTAATCAGTTTTTTCCGGTGAGTGTTCCGAAAACATAATATTCATCACTTTTTGCCGATGAGTGTTTCATAAACATGATTTTCTTGTTAATCAGTTTTCAGCGATAAGAGTTTCGAAAACTTGATATTCATCAGTTTTCGCCAATAAGTGTTTCGAAAACTTGATTTTCTTGTTAATCTGTTTTCGCCGAAGAGTGTTTCGAAAAACTTGATATTTGTAACACCCGCCTCTCCGAGATGATGAATTGAATGTTTGTTAGATTAATCAAGTTATTGTATATGTTTGATGCATTTAGAAGCATGTAGAATTGCATTTGTGTTAAAGTGATTAAGTAGAGGGACTTAGATGAAAGGAAAAGACGTTCAATGGAAATGGGACTCAGATGTAAAGAAAAGTGATATGGGGATAAAAATTATAATTTTAGCCAAGGGTCACAATAACTAAACAAAATTTTGAAAACTTCCCGCCAAAGTGTCAAGGATGAACACAGAGTTTCATCTAAGATCATGATGATTGCAAAGTGATCCTAGGGACTTAATTGCCATTTTTCTTAAATGACCATGACCATGACCATATGGAGCTAAGAGAGAAAGAGAGTCACACACACACACCATTTCCATAAAACAAGAGAGAGAGAGAGCTAGAGAGAAGGTGGAGAAAGCTTGGAGGATTAGGATTGAAGAAGTCGATTCCAGCTAGGATAATCCGTAGGAAAGCATCTACACATCCCAAGAAACGTAATTAAGCTCGAAAACAAGGTAATCAAAGCTCCTTCCTCTCATTTTCAAAATTCATGGTTTTAGCTCAAATACAGAAATTCTTGAATATGATGTTCTGAGCTGAAAGAGAGGATTAAAACTTGCATTTCTGAGTTTTAGAACTTGAATGGATGCTTAGATGATGTTGCATGTATGCTGGAATGCTAGAAAATGGAAAATTGGTCATGGGTATGGGTATGGGTTTGTGTATCTTCATATTGAAATTTAAAGCATGAAAAGGCATGTTTTGAGCTAAAATTTTCATGGGTTTTGTTGTGAAAATAATAGGGATTAAGTTCCACTTTTGGTTTTCAAGTTTTGGGGCTTTAATTTTGACAAAATGATGTTTTTAAAAGCATTTCCGCCCCCTATCAGCCGGCTGATAGCTAGAACAGCTGGCTGATGCGTTCATAAATTTCCAGAAAATTTTCCAGATTATGAACAGCCGGCTGATAGGTATAAATTTTTCATAAATGTTCATGTTTTTGCCCAGAAACATTCATACTTTACCCAGAAAATTCCAGATTTAGAACAGCCAGCTGTTGTGTTTTTAAAATGGCTGAATTAGCTCGCAGAGAGCTATCAGCCGGCTGATAGTCCTAACAGCGGCTGATAGGTCCTAACAGCCGGCTGATTGGTCTCTGGAAAATTTTATTTGTGAAAATTAAGGGCCAATCAGCCAGCTGATGGCCCACAATCAGCCGCTGATAGGCCCCTGTTTTGGATAGTGAACTTAATCACTTTTAATGATGTTTTAAGCACTTAATTTCAGTCTCAAACATGATGCTCAATGATTTATAAGTAATTTGAAATATGAATCAAGGGGAAATAACATAGAAAGAAAGAAAAGAGAGCCAGTATTCAATGTACATGTATCGGTAAAGAATGGGTCCATAATCGATTGACCAATTGTCGGTATGGGACGGCTGTTGGGATTTCCACGATCGCGTCATTATTTGGGATGGTAAAACATCCAATCGATTAAGAATGTAATTTTATAAAAACACCGTGTTGGTTACCGAATTTTAAGCTTGTATGCCCTATGTTGCCATTTAGAGCGACATGCTTAAAATTAGGCGAACCATGATTGTGACATATTTCTTTTCAATATATGTATATGTGAATAGCATATCACGGAGATGAATTGTTGACTCTTAAGGAAAGATACCATGCATATAAATTGTTGATCCACAGGGAAAGACACAATGTGTGCAATAGGTTGATTCTTAAGGGAAGACGCAATGAATCCTATGAATGTATGTGTTCAAGGAATTGAACAGTTGATCCTCCGGGACAACATGATGAATCCTAGGTATAAGTGAATGTTATGAGAGGCAAATTGTTGATCTTCGGGAAAGAAGCAAATGGTCCTCTAATGATGATGTTATGAGGGACGAATTGTTGATCCTTCGGGAAAGACACAAAGGGTCCTACAATGATGATGAATGTATGGATGTGTGCGAGTGTTCGCGTTGCGGCACTCCCGATGCTCATATGTTTTATGGAAATTAGGGCTAGATGCCACATGTTTTATGTGTTATTTCAATACTCTTGGATTTAAGAATGATGATGAAATGATGAAATGTTTTATGTATATTCATATTACTCTAGTTTATGATGTTTTGCAAAGATGAGGATGATGCTATTCCATACCATACCAATGAATGGATTGAATAAGTGATTTGAATTGATGTATGAAATGTTGCATTCACAAGAATACATGCTATGTTTTATTATGTTTCAAAGAAAAAATGATAACGCATCCATGTTTTAAATGTTATGAAATGTATGAGGAAATGCAGGATTTTCTGTATGATGATACAGTGGTACACATTAGCAGTTTTCAAAACAGGTTGCTATGATTATTGAGATTATAAATCTCATGATTACGTTGATGTGTATCAGATGCCTAGGTACTTAGTCACGTTGGAGGCCAAGCTGGAATGGAGGCATGATCCAGTACTGGGCTGGGTGGTAGTGATTAGTGATGTGATTGTACATGTAGTGACTTATCTGACGCCTTCTCAAGGAATATGATCATGTAGTACATGTTTTTTTTTTGGAATCCCCATTCCCTTGACTTTGTCCTTTAGTATCTTTTTGGAAAGGTTACAAAGTCCTAGTAGTTAATATGTATAGGAAGGGATGGAGGACATATTGGGTTTGTATATGAACGGTATGTAAGTAAGAACTAGAGTCTTTATCCACTAGTAGGTTAAGGGCTAAGATCTTAAGATGCTTGCTATCTTTAGATCTTCTCCCTTCAGGGGACTCTAGCTTTGATGCTGGATGGTGTATATTATATATGTTTATAGTAAATAGAAGGTTATGTAATAAAGATGCTTGTGTTCGTTTTAATTTAATGCTTCCGCTGAGAGAGACGAGTGACATACCCGAGAGTAGAAACCCAAACCAACTCAACTTAATTAATTAACTTGGTAAAATTTAAATGAACTCGGGTAAGAAAGGCTAGTAACACACTAATTCATATCAACTATATACTTAAATGGACGTAGGGACTGGGGTGTTACAGATTTGGTATCAGAGCAAACACTACCTTAGTTAGAACTGATTAGGGGAGTACAAACTAGGTAGACAGGAATTAGATTCCTCATAGGAAACACTTGAATCGGGTTAGTTAGCAAAGGATAGGTAATAGTACTAACTTGTATTCTAGTCTGACTGGAGGAATGGAGTTTAGGTTTGGGTAGCCTGTATTTCTATTTGAGTTGTATTAACTCTATAAATAGAACTGTTATTGAGAAAGTCAATACTGTTTGTTTTGTAGAGTGAAATATGCCTCCAAGAAGGAATGCTAGAAATGTTCGAAGGGTTGAAGAGAACCCTGAGAATCCGACGCAGATTATGCGGGAAATGGCAGACGCAATGAAACGACAAGCCGATGCCGTTGACCGCATGCTGCAACACATCCAAGGAGATAGGGATGATAGGCCCCAAGGACATAGAGCCAGAGATGGTGACTATCATGGGTGGGTAGAATTTCAGAAAGCAAAACCACCAACCTTTAGGGGTGAGTTTAACCCGACCATAGCTGAAGAGTGGATTCAAGAATTAGAGAAGTTGTTCAAAGTGTTGAGGTGTTCTGATGAACAGAAAGTTGAGTACGCCATCTATATGCTAGCTAGTGAGGCCGAGAACTGGTGGAAAGGAGCACGGCAGTTGATGGAGGCTCGTGGCACTCAACTTACGTGGGAGAACTTTAAGATTGCTTTGTTTGAAATATTACCCATTAGTTGTGTGGAACCAAAAGGAGATTGAGTTTATGCAGATGAAACAGGGAAATATGCCTTTTGAGGAATTCATAGCTAAGTACGAGGAGTTGTCGAACTTTTCATCTTATCTGAAGCATAATGCTAATGAGGTATGGAAGGCTATGCATGTCACGGCGGCTTTGAATACTGCCATGCGAAATGTAATAGCTCCTCTGGATATTAAGAATTATGCGGAACTGGTGAATAGGTGCCGTTTGTTGCTGAAACATAGAAGTTGCGGAGAAACTGAAGCAGGGAACTAATTTTAGCAACAAAAGGCCAATGAATTTCTCTAAGGGCGGAAGTAGCAAAGGAAAGAAACCTATGGTGAGTAAGTCTGCACCTAACTCTTGTCCGAACTGTGGGAAAACACATGGTGGGAGGCCGTGTCTATTTGGCTCGAATGTCTGTTACTCTTGTGGTCAGACAGGCATTATGCTAGAGACTGTCCTCAAAATAAGCAGACAAGTGAGGGAGCAAAGCCTCCAACTAAAGGGAGAGTCTTTACTCTCAAAGGTGAAGAGGCAACTGAATCAGATGATCTTATCGAGGGCACATGTATGATAAATGGTAAACCGTTGACAGTACTGTTTGATTCAGGTGCTACGCACTCTATTATTAACTCTAAATGTGTGAAGGAACTAAACTGCCAGTGACTACTCTTCCATTTAATTTGTCTATTTCTACTCCTATGGGGGAATGTGTTGTGACTTCTTTAGTATGTTTGAACTGTCCAATTATTGTGGAGAATAGATCTTTTAAAGTCGATCTTATCTGTTTCAATTTATCAGGCATTGATGTAATCTTAGGAATGAATTCGTTGTCTGAAAATCAGGTGGTCCTAAATTGTTGTGAAAAATCTATGACTTTCTTAGATACCAACACTGTTAGTAAGAGAAATGAGGGAAAGAGTCAAAGAATGAGTTTTCTATGTTCCTCTGAAGTAGATTCAGCATAAGCTTGATAATATTCCTGTTGTTGAAGATTTCTCTGATGTTTTTCCAGAGGAGATAACTAATCTCCCTCCTGAAAGAGAAGTTGAGTTCTCAATAGAGTTGATGCCTGGAACGGGACCGATCTCTATAACACCATTAGGATGTCCCCTCCCGAGTTAGGAGAATTGAAGACACAGATAGAAGACCTTCTAAGTAGGCAATGGGGTGCACCGGTATTGTTTGTGAAAAAGAAAGATGGGAGTTTTAGAATGTGTATCGATTATAGGCAGCTTAATCGGGTAACTGTGAAGAACAAGTACCCACTTCCTAGGATAGATGACCTTTTAGATCAGTTAAGAGGAGCCACAGTGTTCTCCAAGATTGATTTGAGGTCGGGGTACCATCAAATCAGAGTTAAGACAGAAGATATTCCTAAGACTGCCTTTAGAACTAGATATGGGCATTATCAATTTCTTGTGATGCCATTTGGTTTAACTAATGCTCCAGCGATTTTTATGGATTACATGAACCGCATCTTTAGACCCTACCTCGATATTCGTAGTAGTGTTTATTGATGATATTCTTGTATATTCTAAGAATATGGAAGAACATGAACAACACCTTAAGATTGTGTTGCAAGTGCTTAGGGAGAAGTAGTTGTATACAAAGTTATCCAAGTGTGAGTTCTGGCTAGAAGAGGTAAAATTCTTAGGTCATGTTATCTCCAAGGATGGAGTAGCAGTAGATCTTAGCAAGACGAATGCAGTAGCTAATTGGGAGAGACCTAAGACAGTGACAGAAATTCGTAGTTTTCTTGGATTAGCCGGTTACTATAGGAGATTCATTCAAGGGTTTTTGCAAATCGCGTTGCCCATGACAAGGTTGACCCGAAAGGGTGTACCTTTTGTGTGGACCTTAGATTGTGAGAATAGTTTCTAGACTTTGAAAGAATGGTTGACTACCACACCGATGTTGGCTATACCCGATCCTTTCGGTAGTTTGAGTTATACACCGACGCGTCTAAGAAGGGATTAGTGTGTGTTAATGCAAGAAAAGAGGGTAGTAGCCTATGCTTCTAAACAGTTGAAACCTCATGAGGAGAACTACCCGACTCATGATGTAGAGTTAGCCGCCATAGTGTTCGCCCTAAAAGATGGAGGCATTATCTTTATAGGATTAAATTCGATATATTAGCGATCATAAAAGTCTCAAATATCTCTTTGATCAGAAAGAATTAAATAGATACAGAGGAGATGGATGGAGTTCTTAAAAGGACTATGACTTCGAGTTAAAGTACCACCCGGGTAAGGCAAATGTGGTTGCTGATGCCTTGAGTAAAATCTCTACATATGTCACAACTAATGGTTAATGAATGAAGTTAATAGAGATTTAGAGATTTGAATCTATCCACCTCAATTTCTCTGATAGAATTTGTTTGAATCAATTGAGGATAGAATGTGACCTTAGGGCTAAGATATTAGAAGCTCAAAAAGATGATGAATTCCTAAAGTCTCTGAAGGACCCAAAGGAATTTGTTGAGTCATTAGATGGGTTGGTAACATTTCAGGATAGAATATACGTCCCGAGTCAAGGAGGATTAAGGGATAGGATATTAGAGGAAGCACATAGTAGTAGTTATACTGTGCATCCAGGTACCACTAAGATGTACCAAGATTCAAGAGGAATTCTGGTGGCCAGGTATAAGAGGGATATAGCTGAGTATGTCTCTAGGTGTCTAATTTGTCAGCAGGTAAAGATTGAACATCAAAAACCTGCGGGATTGTTACAACCCTTAGATATTCCCGAATGGAAATTGGACCAGATTTCCATGGATTTTGTTGTAGGTTTGCCTAGGACTCAATCAGGAAATGATGCTATAGGTGATAGGGACAGGTTAACTAAATCTGCACATTTCCTACCAATTAATCAAGCTTCTCACTAGCTAGTAGCTCACTTGTACATTCAAGAGATAGTGAGGTTGCATGGAGTTCATTAAGTATTGTTTCAGATAGAGACCCTAGATTCACCTCTAGATTTTGGAAAGCCTTGCAGGAAGCCTTTGGCACAAAGCTGAATTTTAGTACTGCATATCATCCTCAAAGTGATGGACAGACTGAGAGAACCATTCAGACTCTAGAGGATATGCTTAGGGCATGTGCTCTAGAACAAAGGGAGTTGGGATAAAAGCATTCCTTTAGTGGAGTTTGCATATAACAAATAGTTTCCACTCTAGTATAGGAATGGCTCCATATGAAGCCTTGTATGGGAGAAATGTAGGTCGCTGATTTCTTGGTTTGAAACTGGTGAAAAGCAATTGTTAGTCCTGAGTTGGTCCAAGAAACCACTGAACAGATAAAAATGATTAGGGAAAAGATGAGAAAAGCCCAGGATAGACAAAAGAATTATGCTGACAATAGGAGGAAACCGTTAGAATTCGAGGAAGGGGATCATGTTTCCTCAAAGTTTCTCCAACTACAGGTATGATAGAGCTATAAAGTCAAGAAAGTTAAATCCTAGATTTATAGGGCCCTATCAATTTTGAAAAGAGTCGGTCATCAGCCTATCAGATTGCATTACCTACATTTTTGTCAAATCTCCACAATGTTTTCATGTGTCACAACTACGGAAATATATTCCATATCCTTCACATATTGGATGTTAATACAGTACAATTGAAAGAGAATTTAATTACCATCCTAGACCGGTAAAGATCATCAGTTCGGATGTCAAGCAATTGAGAAATCGGACCATCCTTTAGTGAAGGTTTTATGGGAAGAATCTTCTCCTCAAGAGGCCACTTGGGAGAAGGAAGACATTAGAGACATCATATTCGGAACTGTTCCAAGAAATATGTATGTTGTAAATTTCGAGGACGAAATTTTAAATAAGGAGGAGGAATTGTAACAGCCACCTCTCCGAGATGATGAATTGTTTGTTTGTTAGATTAATCAAGTTATTGTATGTGTTTGATGCATTTAGAAGCATGTAGAATTGTATTAGTGCTAGAGTGATTAAGTAGAGGGACTAGATGAATGGAAAGACGAGTCAATGGAAATGGGACTCAGATGTAAAGAAAAGTGATATGGGGATAACAAATTATAATTTCAGCTAAGGGTCACAATAACTAACAGAATTTTGAATACTTCCCGCCAAAGTGTCAAGGATGAACACAGAGTTCATCTAAGATCATGATGATTGCAAAGTGACCCTAGGGACTTAATTGCCATTTTTCTTAAATGACCATGACCATGACCATATGGAGCTAAGAGAGAAAGAGAGTAACACACCACCATTTCCATAAAACAGAGAGAGAGAGAGAGAGCTAGACAGAAGGTGGAGAAAGCTTGGAGGATTAGGATTGAAGAAGTCGATTCCAGCTAGGATAATCCGTAGGAATGTAACGTCCTAGTTTCTTATTGATTTTAGTTGCGGAATTAGGTTATTTACTTAACTTCTTAAAACCCGGTCTAATTTTTTTTTTTCCTTTCGTGAAGTTAAGTTTTCCCAAGGATCGTTTACTCTCGGTTGGTTACTTTAACCTAAGAAACTAGAAGTTACATGTTTGAAACTCTCACGCTCTCCCACATACACATACAATAAAGTTAACTGGAATGAGGTATTATACCCTGCATATTACCTAAGCAGTTAAAACCTAAGTTCACAGCATAAAAATCCATACAGACATATATACATACAAACATAAGTATTTAAGTTAGTGGCTCGCAGGCCCAAAATAGTAAGTAATAAGTCTAAACTAGAGTGACATCAGAGTCACTGCAAAAATGTGAGTCAGCTCCTGCTATCTGTCCACCTCACCCATTTCTAAGTCCCTGGGGCATTTTCAACCGAAGGGAAGAAGAAAAGGATGTTAACCGCCTTCAGGACTTGGAAGTATCCCAAGAGGGGTACCTCCAGGAGCTCTACCTCAATCCAGCAACAGTATGTACCTGGGCATCTGAACACACTAACGTAATGAGATATAAAATCCCAGTAACATACATTACCAATTTTATATATAAAAACTAATTAGTGGTTCAGCTGCATTCCTAAGAATACAGAAAAGGCTTCCTTCTCAATCAAAAGATAATTTAAACATAATACACATCGATTACAAGATATTCCAATCATACCAAGAGTCATGCTGAAAACTGTAAACAGATGAAAAATCATGTTCAGTTTCAAGACATGCATATTTACCACTATATGCAAATATTCAGTCATGCCAGTATTTTCAAAAAGTTCATGTTTACCTCTACATGCAACCATCAAGTCTCTCCGGGACCTGTTACAACTGGTTAAAACAATCTAATTTTTTATTCACAGGCAATGTTTACTCAGTTGCCAAATACATTGCCTCTCAGGGCATCAAAACACGTCATTGCCTCTCAAGGGCAGAAATGCTTAATCATTGCCTCTCCAGGGCAGAAATGTAATCATTGCCTCTCCAGGCAGAAACGCATAATCATTGCCTCTCTAAGGCAGAAACGCATAATCATTGCCTCTTAGGGCAGAAACGCATAATCATTGCCTCTCTAGGGCAGAAACGCATAATCATTGCCTCTCCGGGGCAGAAATACCAATATTGCCTCTCCAGGGCAATTTACCATTTACCCTCCCAGGGCATATGCACATCAGAATACAGATGCATGCTCAAAAGTCTGCCCTCCAAGGCATTTTCAGTTCACAGATGCATGCAAAAGTTCAATTTCATGGTTTGGATGCCATACACTTAAACAGCCTGATAAAATCAATAATTTCAACCATTGGTCAACAAAAGTCAACCAGAAGTCAACCATATTGTCAAACATAACTTGCATGTCAAGTAACAGGCATAACTAGAAATTAAAGCATCCAAAGGTCATGGAATTTCACCACAAGCATCATTAAGGCATACTCAACAGTTTTAATCAATTTCCATAACAACAATTGCATTTGGACCCTTAAATTTACAATTCATTTCAAAGGAGTTCATTTCTTTAAAATAAAGAATTCAAAGCACATTTCAAGCAATTTGACTTCACTTAATCACCAAAATGATCAATTAGGACCTGCTACACACACCCAGAAAATCACAACAGAATTTAACCAGAATTTGGGTAGAAATAGGACTTTTCAGTTTTTATCAAGTTTTTCTTGCAAATTGGTCCCTATTCACACCCAAATTCTGTTCTGGGTAGTTTTAAACTAAAACCAGGGTGCAGCAAGTACCTAAAAGCTAATTGGGACTTGCTCATGCAGTTTCCACAGAAAAGTAGCAACCAGAACATATACTTTTGCAGCAAAACACATGAATTCTTCTAAAAATCAACTTGAGCATAAAAAGAGGTTAGAGGCCACTCTGACCACCTCCCTGCCAACACATAGGTACATACATATATATAAAACCAAAAAGTACAGGAATTTCACCACAGATAGCTCAGTTTACACAGATTCTAGAAAAGGGGCAAAAACAGAAAAATCAGTTCAATTTAGTCCCTACTACCTCTCTTTTTCTGTTTCAAGCTCTTACCTGCCCATCCTGGTGTCTCCCAAGCATATTTAGGCCACTTGTCACTTGCACAAAAAGTTGGTGCAGTCACACTAGTACAGAGCTACTGTTTCTGCACACTTTTCCTTTCTATTGCCATTTTTCTTATCTTTTAGTTACTCTAATCACTTAGGGTGCCTAAACCAGATTAGACAAAAGTTATAGAGCATTTAGAGGGTGACTAGCTAAAAAATATTCCAAAGAAAAAGAATCACCAAAGCTCCAGCCATACTCAGCATGTCTGAATCTCAAAACCCCACTTTGACATGCCTAGGCTTTCCCATAGAATTGATTTAAGCTACCAGCAAGTTTTCCTTGGGGTCATGCCATCTAGAACACTAACCATGACGTACTCATAAAAAGGAAATGCAACTTTGATGCATTATTCTGTAGAATTTAAGCTATTCTTTCGAAAATCACACTTCACTTGTTATTTACCCTCCATAAGTTTCAAAACAGAATTTTAGCATTAGGTAAGTGCATTTTTCAGCATGTAACTATTATGAAAATTCAGAGGGTACATGGAGAAAAATACCCCCACTTTCCAGTAGTGATTCAAAGAGGGTTTTCCAAGCATTTTACCAAAAGATTGCCATGAAGTATGAAACTTACAGCAAATAGCAGAAATGAAAATCCAATGCAGTTTCTAAGAAATTTTAGTTTAGAATTCAAGCTCATGCTCATGTTTCTTTTCGAACCAGACATTCATCCTAACCTTCCCAATTCCCTTAGAAGGATTCACAGCAACCAATTTACAGAAATAAGGAGAATGCCAAGGAGATTTCCAGCAAATAGCAGTGACTACCTTACTCTTAGCAAAAGGACATTTTCAAAATCAAAAGCTGAAATTCATCACTGCCAAACCAGAAATTTACTGAGCACCATGACAAATCCTATCCACTAAGAAGTGTAAATAACATTTACTTAACCATTTCAAGTCAAATCAGAACTCAGAACATCAGAGACACAAAGTTCAGCAAGCAAATAACTCAATCATCAAAACACATTTTATAGCAGAAAATTCACAAGTTTTCGAATTCATCACTACCAAACCAGAAATTTACGGAGTCACCATGACAAATCCTATCCACTAAGAAGTGTAAATAACATTTACTTTAACATTTCAAGTCAATTCAGAACTCAGAACATCAGAGACACAAAGTTCAGCAAGCAATAACTCAATCATCAAAACAACATTTTTAGCAGAAAAATTCACAAGTTTTCGAGGCTCTGAACCCTTGTACGGCAGCCTCTGATCATACATTCATTGAGGGGATTTTGAAGATTATTCTTGAGCTTTCTAATGACTACTCACACGCTCAAATTGGATAACAGATGAAGGAGATATGCCCCATGGAAGCTTCACTGCCCAAAACAGGGCATTCTGTGGTAGCCTGGGAAAATGAGTCATAGAGGCTCATACCACCGTTTCTGGTGGATGCTCTTGGCTCAGTGATGGAGAAGGAAGGGTAACACTACGTTACCTTGATTTCCAGAAGAAGAAACACGGATTTGGAGCTCTGAACGGCTTGGGCAAATTGATGGAGACAAAACAGAATTCTGGTGTGTGTGAGTGTGAACTTTCAGCTCTATCTCTTCCTCCAGCTGCTAACTCTCGAATTCAGCCCCACAGCTCCAGCTACCTCCTGAACTCTCAACCCACTCTCAGCTCTGGTTTTTCGTTTTGCCTGCTAATGCCCTCTCTCAACCGGTTTCCTTCCTTATATAAGCCTTAAGCCATGTGCAAATCTAATTATGAGGGGGATTATGTGTTGGCTGGATGGAGCTCGTGGTTTAGCATTAGGACACATATTAAGGGGTGCTGGCACTTCTTAAGGGCGTGTTTGGGTGGTGATTAACTACTTAAGTCTCGGGTAGGACTTGATCTAGGTGTATTAGTAGTAAATGCTTAAGAGCTTGTCTAATTAAGCTACACCTCATATGGCCTCGGGTTTCCAGACTCAATTCACTAATTTTAATCTTGTATTTCTGCTTACTTAAGTTGCTGGATGTAGTAACTACCTTAATTGGGTTTTTAATTGGCTTTAAAACTAGTAAATTCGGTTACAAGCTTTTAAAGGCATTAAAAGGGGTTAATTTGTTATAAGTTTCTTATTTATTGCCACTTTTAAAATATGTCACTCCTAATTGTGTTTGTTTTTGATTAAATTCATGGCTGACATTTTGTAGGATAGTTTAGGGTGTCTCTAAGTGATTAAATTGGGCTTCCTTAGGCCTTAAGTAAGCTAAAGGGGTTAAAGCTCTCATTTTTCAGTTCTTTCATTTTAGTCCTGAATTTTACTGGAAAAAATGTGTCCTTTTAGGACTTTTCTTGAGGTTGGGGTCCCTTAGCTAGGTCTTAGGGTATCTCTAGAGTGTCCTAGGGTATCTTTCTAGGGTCAAATAGGTCTTTTCTGCCCTATTTCACTCATTAAAGAAAAGGGTTTAAAACTAACTTATTCTTTTCAATTTAGTCCCTAGTGTTAGGGTTAGGGTTCCTCTGGTCATTTTTCTCTGGTTTTTGGGTCCCTTGACCTCTAGTTAGGGTTTCATAAGCTCAATTACAAACAAAAACAAAAGCAAACACATCCAAACATTCAAAAATCAAAAAGTCAAACAAAAGTCAACCACTTAGAAAAGTCAACATTTTGACTTTTTGGTCAAAGTTGAGTTTCCATTTTTGGGATGTTACAATACTCCCCCCCTTATTGGAATTTTGCCCTCAAAATTCTAAGAAAAGTACCTGCAAATAATGCCGGATATGTTGTCTCATGTCCTCTTCGCGTTCCCAAGTCATTTCCTGTGTCGAAACATCTTGCCACAACACTTTGACTAATGGAACGGTCTTACTCCGAAGTTGTCTGGTTTCAAACTCCAGAATCTTCACAGGGACTGAGGGGTAAGTTAAATTTTCTTTTAATTCTACCGGCTCAGTTTTGAGTATGTGTGGGGTCAGGAATGTATTTTCGGAGTTGAGAAACATGAAATACGTTGTGAAGGTAGGACAACTTTGGGGGTAGGGCTATTTGATATGCCGCCAGACCGATTCTCTTAAGAATCTGATAGGGACCTATGAATCGCGGATGTAATTTACGTGCTTTTAGTGATCTCCCCTATGCCTGTCATTGGTGTTACTTTGAGGAATACATGGTCTCCCTCATTGAACTCCAGTGGTTTCCTCCTCTGATTGGCCTAATTCTCTTGCATTTGTTGGGCAACTCTCTCTTATCCCTAATCATACGGAGTTGTTCCGTAGTTTGGCGAACTATTTCCGGCCCTAGCACTCTCTCCTCACCGACTTCCGTCCAACACAGTGGAGACCTACACTCTCTTCCATATAGAGCTGCATACGGTGACATGCCTATACTCGAGTGATAGCTATTGTTGTAGGCAAATTCTACTAGTGGCAAGTAGGGCATCCATGTGCCTTCTTGTTCCAGTGCACATGATCGAAGCATATCCTCGAGAGTTTGGATTGTTCTCTCGGACTGACACGTCAGTCTGAGGATGGTATGCTGTGCTAAACCTCAACTGTGTCCCTAAGGCTTTTCTGTAGAGCTTGCCAGAATCGTGAAGTGAATCTGGGATCTCTGTCGAACACTATACTGGTAGGCACTCCGTGAAGTCTCACTATTTCCTTAATGTAGGTTTGGGCTAGTTTTTCTAAGGAAAATGTGATCTTGATGGGTAAAAAGTGAGCGGACTTTGTGAGTCTATCCACAATTACCCAGATCAAATCATTACCGGAAGGGGTCCTAGGCAGTTCTACTACGAAATCCGTGGTAATTTGGGTCCCATTTCCACTCGGGTATGGCTAAAGGTTGCCAACATCCCCAAGGGTTTTTTGATGTTCTATTTTGACCTGTTGGCAGGTCAGACACTTACCCACGTGCTCGACTATGTCTTTTCTTCATCCCTGGCCACCAAAATTTCTTTTTCAGGCCTTGGTACTTCTTGGTTCATACCGGGATGAATAGTGTACATGCTCCTATTGGGCTTCATCTAAAATCTTATTCCTTGACTCAGGGTCGCTAGGAATCACTATCTTATCCCTAAACAATAGTACCCCATCCTCCGATTCGTGAAATCGGATTGTTTCCGTAAGACATCTAGGGTTTTATCCTTAATTTGGGCTTCCTTGATTTGAGCTCGTAGGTTACACTCAATCCTAAACTCGCTCATCTCTAACTTTTCATCTGCCAACACAATATTCAAGCCTAGGTCTCTAAACTTCTCAATCATTTTCATTTCTTCGACCATTAAGTGGGCTACCTGAATCGATTTCCTACTCAAGGCATCGGCAACTACATTGGCTTTCCCGGGTGGTACTTAAGTTCGAAGTCATAATCCTTTAATAAATCTACCCACCTCCTCTGCCTCATATTCAACTCCTTCTGATCAAAAAGATACTTAAGGCTTTTATGGTCACAAAGATGGTAAACCTAGCTCCGTATAGTAGGTGTCTCCAAATTTTCACTGCAAAAATTACGGCCGCTAGTACTAGGTTATGTGTCGGGTAGTTCTCTTCATTTGGCTTAAGTTGTCAGGAGGCATATGCCACCACTTGCTTATTTTGCATAAGCACACAACCTAGTCCTTTCCTTGAGGCATCAGTGTATACCTCGAAAGGCTTCGATGGGTCAGGTATGGTGAGCACAGGGGGTGTGGTCAACCTATCCTTTAGAGTTTGAAAGCTTGTTTCGCACTCTGCCGACCATTTGTAAGGTGTGTTCTTTCGGGTCAATCTAGTCATAGGTAGGGCTATCTCCGAAAATCCCTTTATGAATCTCCTATAGTACCCGGCTAAACCCAAAAAGCTTCTAATTTCGGTTACGGTTTGGGGTCTCTCCCAGTTCCTAACGGTCTCCGTCTTACTAGGGTCTACAGCTACGCCTTGCCTATTGATCACATGCCCTAAAAACTTCACTTCTTCTAACCAAAACTCGCATTTCTCTATTTTGGCGTATAGCTGTTTCTCTCGTAGTACTTGCAATATCAATGCAAGATGTTCTTGATGTTCTTCTTTACTCCGAGAGTAAATCAGGATGTCATCAATGAACACTACGACGAATTGATCTAAGTAAGGTCGGAAAATGCGGTTCATGTAATCCATGAACACCGCAGGGGCTTTGGTCAGCCCGAATGGCATCACTAGGAATTCATAGTGGCCATAGCGCGTTCTAAACGCGGTCTTAGGGATATCTTCTTTCTTAACCCTATTTGATGGTACCCTGATCTAAGGTCAATTTTTGAAAACACAGTCGCTCCTCGCAACTGGTCCAACAAATCATCTATGCGGGGTAAGGGATACTTATTTTTTATGGTCACTTTATTTAACTGCCTATAATCTATACAAAGTCTAAGGCTTCCGTCCCTCTTTTTCACAAAGAGGACTGGGGCTCCCCAAGGTGAGACACTAGGTCTGATAAACTCCATGCTCAACAAGTCGTTTATTTGGGCCTTCAATTCCTGCAACTTAGGTGGGGCCATACGGTAAGGTGTGATTGATATGGGTCCGGTTCCAGGCATAAGATCTATGGAAAACTCTATCTCTCTCTCTGGAGGTAACTCATGTATTTCATCAGGGAAAACATCACTGAAATCCCTGACCACTGGAATTAAACTAATTTTCTCTTCTAGACTCAAGGTTCTAGGTTCTTTGACAGTACAGGCATTTAAATAGATCACTGATTTAGCAGCGCAATCTAACACAACACGATTCTTAGATAACCAATCCATTCCTAAGATTATGTCTATGGTGGACATGTTCAAGCAGATAAGGTTGGCATGAAAAAGTTTATAATTAATAGTAATGGGGCAGTTTAGACAAACATGGGTAGCAATCAATCTTTTCCCCAAAGGGGTGGAAACATGCAATTCATATAACAGGGGTTGGGTAGAAAGATGTAGGGTTTGTACACATGTTTCAGAAATAAAAGAATGGGTGGCTCCTGAGTCGAATAGAATTTTAAAATTTATGTTTTGAATCTTACCCGTGCCCTCTATGAGATCCTCGGTTTGTTTGTTGACAACCCCGTCCAGAGCAAAGACTCTTCCAACAGCCGGTGTCTGGTTTCCGCTTCTTGCAGGATCATTGTCCCTGCATGACCTGGCAAAATGTCCAGTCTTCCCGCACTGGTAACAAGTTAGGCAGGGTTGATAGGGTGATGTTCCCTATTGCACTTAGTGCATCGAGGACGGTTCACTCCAGTAGGGGCAGTTTTGCTGGTACTTCCCTGGGTAGGTTTGAAGTTTGGCTTCCTCACATTCAGGTTATTTTGGGGTCTCCGGTTGAATCTCTGGTTCACCAAGGCCCTATCACTCAAATTTTTGCTAATGATACGACATTTGTTTACTAGCTCCGCATAGTTCTTTATTTCTAGCGGGGCTACTTGGGTTTTATGTTTAGGTCTAACCCAGCTTCAAATTGACTCGCCTTCCATCCCTCATCATGTCTAAACTTCAGGTAAGTGGAGAATTTGGCAAGTTCCTCAAACTTGGCCAAATACTCATCAAAGGGTCTCCCCCTCTGTTTCAACTGCAGAAACTCAATTTCTCTTTCTTTCTTTACACTCTCTGGATAGTATTTTCCTAAAAAGGCTTCCCCAAAGGTTTCCCAGGTTAAGGGGTGATTCCTACCCTCGAGTAGCTGTCTGGCTCCTTGCCACCAGTACTCAGCCTCACCTTGCAGTTGGTAGACTACAAAGGTTAGCTTTTGTGGATCGAGGGTATGAAGTACATTAAATAGCTTTTCTAGTTCCCTCAACCATTCCTCAACCACAACAGGGTCGTAGGTACCTCTGAAAACAGGAAGCCTAGCCTTCTGAAATTCAGCCCATCCCATGTTATACCCTCATGATGTCCATTGTCATGTTGATCATGGTTGTGGTTACCATGGGTCTGGCGAAGCACCTCGGTAGTTGCTGAGGCCTGATCTCTCATGGCTTGTGCCATGTTTTCAAATGCGTGCATCATTTGACGCACCATGTCATTTTCAGGTTGCCTATTGTTGGCACCGTTCCTTCTATTTGCCATAGGTTTCTGCTAAACAAAAATATCACTAAGGTGATCAATCTCAATAATATTGTTAAATAGAGAAAAATACAGCAAGTAGAGGAAATATGCAACAGTCTAGGGTTCCTAGCACATTCATAGACTCAATTTACTCAAACTGGCATGCTCAGCTGAGTTTATCCAATCAGTGTCTATGCTAGGCTATTCTACCTATGATATAGCAAGGTTCTAATAACCGTGCTCTGATACCATAATGTAACGTCCTAGTTTCTTTATTGATTTTAGTTGCGGAATTAGGTTATTTACTTAACTTCTTAAAAACCCGGTCTAATTTTTTTTTCTTTTCCTTTCGTGAAGTTAAGTTTTCCCAAGGATCGTTTACTCTCGGTTGGTTACTTTAACCTAAGAAACTAGAAGTTACATGTTTGAAACTCTCACGCTCTCCCAACATACACATACCAATAAAGTTAACTGGAATGAGGTATTATACCTCTGCATATTACCTAAGCAGTTAAAACCTAAGTTCACAGCATAAAATCCATACAAACATATATACATACAAACATAAGTATTTAAGTTAGTGGCTCGCAGGCCCAAATAGTAAGTAATAAGTCTAAACTAGAGTGAAATCAGAATCACTGCCAAAAATGTGAGTCAGCTCCTGCTATCTGTCCACCTCACCCATTTCTAAGTCCCTGGGGCATTTTCAACCGAAGGGAAGAAGAAAAGGATGTTAACCGCCTTCAGGACGTGGAAGTATCCCAAGAGGGGTACCTCCAGGAGCTCTACCTCAATCTCCAGCAACAGTATGTACCTGGGCATCTGAACACACTAACGTAATGAGATATAAAATCCCAGTAACATAGATTACCAATTTTATATATAAAAACTAATTAGTGGTTCAGCTGCATTCCTAAGAATACAGAAAAGGCTTCCTTCTCAATCAAAAGATAATTTAAACATAATACACATCGATTACAAGATATTTCCAATCATACCAAGAGTCATGCTGAAAACTGTAAACAGATGAAAAATCATGTTCCGTTTCAAGACATGCATATTTACCACTATATGCAAATATTAAGTCATGCCAGTATTTTCAAAAGTTCATGTTTACCTCTACATGCAACCATCAAGTCTCTCCGGACCTGTTACAACTGGTTAAAACAATCTAATTTTTTATTCACAGGCAATGTTTACTCAGTTGCCAAATACATTGCCTCTCAGGGTATCAAAACACAGTCATTGCCTCTCAAGGGCAGAAATGCTTAATCATTGCCTCTCCAGGGCAGAAATGCTTAATCATTTGCCTCTCCGGGGCAGAAATACCAATATTGCTTCTCCAGGGCAATTTACCATTTACCCTCCCAGGGCATATGCACATCAGAATACAAATGCATGCTCAAAAGTCTGCCCTCCAAGGCATTTTCAGTTCACAGATGCATGCAAAAGTTCAATTTCATGGTTTGGATGCCATACACTTAAACAGCCTGATAAAATCAATAATTTCAACCATTGGTCAACAAAAGTCAACCAGAAGTCAACCATATTGTCAAACATAACTTGCATGTCAAGTAACAGGCATAACTAGAAATTAAAGCATCCAAAGGTCATGGAATTTCACCACAAGCATCATTAAGGCATACTCAACAGTTTTAATCAATTCTCCACTAACAACAATTGCATTTGGACCCTTAAATTTACAATTCATTTCAAAGGAGTTCATTTCTTTAAAATAAAGAATTCAAAGCACATTTCAAGCAATTTGACTTCACTTAATCACCAAAATGATCAATTAGGACCTGCTACACACACCCAGAAAATCACAACAGAATTTAACCAGAATTTGGGTAGAAATAGGGCTTTTCAGTTTTTATCAAGTTTTTCTTGCAAATTGGTCCCTATTCACACCCAAATTCTGTTCTGGGTAGTTTTAAACTAAAACCAGGGTGCAGCAAGTACCTAAAAGCTAATTGGGACTTGCTCATGCAGTTTCCACAGAAAAGTAGCAACCAGAACATATACTTTTGCAGCAAAACACATGAATTCTTCTAAAAATCCACTTGAGCATAAAAAGAGGTTAGAGGCCACTCTGACCACCTCCCTGCCAACACATAGGTACATACATATATATAAAACCAGAAAGTACAGGAATTTCACCACAGATAGCTCAGTTTACACAGATTCTGAAAAAGGGGCAAAAATAGAAAAAATCAGTTCAGTTTAGTCCCTACTACCTCTCTTTTTCTGTTTTAAGCTCTTACCTGCCCATCCTGGTGTCTCCCAAGCATATTTAGGCTACTTGTGACTTGCACACAAGTTGGTGCAGTCACACTAGTACAGAGCTACTGTTTCTGCACACTTTTCCTTTCTATTGCCATTTTTCTTATCTTTTAGTTACTCTAATCACTTAGGGTGCCTAAACCAGATTAGACAAAAGTTATAGAGCATTTAGAGGGTGACTAGCTAACTAAAATATTCCAAAGAAAAAGAATCACCAAAGCTCCAGCCATACTCAGCATGTCTGAATCTCAAACCCCACTTTGACATGCCTAGGCTTTCCCATAGAATTGATTTAAGCTACCAGCAAGTTTTCCTTGGGGTCATGCCATCTAGAACACTAACCATGACGTACTCATAAAAAGGAAATGCAACTTTGATGCATTATTCTGTAGAATTTAAGCTATTCTTTCGAAAATCACACTTCACTTGTTATTTACCCTCCATAAGTTTCAAAACAGAATTTTAGCATTAGGTAAGTGCATTTTTCAGCATGTAACTATTATGAAAATTCAGAGGGTACATGGAGAAAAATACCCCCACTTTCCAGTAGTGATTCAAAGAGGGTTTTCCAAGCATTTTACCAAAAGATTGCCATGAAGTATGAAACTTACAGCAAATAGCAGAAATGAAAATCCAATGCAGTTTCTAAAAAATTTTAGTTTAGAATTCAAGCTCATGCTCATGTTTCTTTTCGAACCAGACATTCATCCTAACCTTCCCAATTCCCTTAGAAGGATTCACAGCAACCAATTTACAGAAATAAGGAGAATGCCAAGGAGATTTCCAGCAAATAGCAGTGACTACCTTACTCTTAGCAAAAGGACATTTTCAAAATCAAAAGCTGAAATTCATCACTGCCAAACCAGAAATTTACTGAGTCACCATGACAAATCCTATCCACTAAGAAGTGTAAATAACATTTACTTAACCATTTCAAGTCAAATCAGAACTCAGAACATCAGAGACACAAAGTTCAGCAAGCAAATAACTCAATCATCAAAACAACATTTTATAGCAGAAAATTCACAAGTTTTCGAATTCATCACTACCAAACCAGAAATTTACGGAGTCACCATGACAAATCCTATCCACTAAGAAGTGTAAATAACATTTACTTTAACATTTCAAGTCAATTCAGAACTCAGAACATCAGAGACACAAAGTTCAGCAAGCAAATAACTCAATCATCAAAACAACATTTTTTAGCAGAAAAATTCACAAGTTTTCGAGGCTCTCAACCCTTGTACGGCAGCCTCTGATCATACATTCATTGAGGGGACTTTGAAGATTATTCTCTGAGCTTTCTAATGACTACTCAGACGCTCAAATTGGATAACAGATGAAGGAGATATGCCCCATGGAAGCTTCACTGCCCAAAACAGGGCATTCTGTGGTAGCCTCGGGAAAATGAGTCATAGAGGCTCATACCACCGTTTCTGGTGGATGCTCTTGGCTCAGTGATGGAGAAGGAAGGGTAACACTACGTTACCTTGATTTCCAGAAGAAGAAACACGGATTTGGAGCTCTGAACGGCTTGGGCAAATTGATGGAGACAAAACAGAATTCTGGTGTGTGTGTGAGTGTGAACTTTCAGCTTCTATCTCTTCCTCCAGCTGCTAACTCTCGAATTCTCAGCTTCCCCACAGCTCCAGCTACCTCCCTGAACTCTCAACTCACCACTCTCAGCTCTGGTTTTTCGTTGTGCCTGCTAATGCCCTCTCTCAACCGGTTTCCTTCCTTATATAAGCCTTAAGCCATGTGCAAATCTAATTATGAGGGGGGATTATGTGTTGGCTGGATGGAGCTCGTGGTTTAGCATTAGGACACATATTAAGGGGTGCTGGCACTTCTTAAGGGCGTGTTTGGGTGGTGATTAACTACTTAAGTCTCGGGTAGGACTTGATCTAGGTGTATTAGTAGTAAATGCTTAAGAGCTTGTCTAATTAAGCTACACCTCATATGGCCTCGGGTTTCCAGACTCAATTCACTAATTTTAATCTTGTATTTCTGCTTACTTAAGTTGCTGAATGTAGTAACTACCTTAATTGGGTTTTTAATTGGCTTTAAAACTAGTAAATTCGGTTAGAAGCTTTTAAAGGCATTAAAAAGGGTTAATTTGTCATAAGTTTTCTTATTTATTGTCACTTTTAAAATATGTCACTCACCTAATTGTGTTTGTTTTTGATTAAATTCATGGCTGACATTTTGTAGAATAGTTTAGGGTGTCTCTAAGTGATTAAATTGGGCTTCCTTAGGCCTTAAGTAAGCTAAAGGGGTTAAAGCTCTCATTTTTCTGTTCTTTCATTTTAGTCCTGAATTTTTACTGGAAAAAAATGTGTCCTTTTAGGACTTTTCTTGAGGTTGGGGTCCCTTAGCTAAGTCTTAGGGTATCTCTAGAGTGTCCTAGGGTATCTTTCTAGGGTTAAATAGGTCTTTTCTGCCTTATTTCACTCATTAAAGAAAAGGGTTTTAAACTAACTTATTCTTTTCAATTTACTCCCTAGTGTTAGGGTTAGGGTTCCTCTGGTTATTTTTCTCTGGTTTTTGGGTCTCTTGACCTCTAGTTAGGGTTTCATAAGCTCAATTACAAACAAAAACAAAAGCAAACACATCCAAACACTCAAAAATCAAAAAGTCAAACAAATTAAAGGAAAGTCAACCACTTAGAAAAGTCAACACTTTGACTTTTTGGTCAAAGTTGAGTTTCCATTTTTGGGATGTTACAATACTCCCCCCCTTCATGGAATTTTGCCCTCAAAATTCTAAGAAAAGTACCTGCAAATAATGCCGGATACTGTTGTCTCATGTCCTCTTCGCGTTCCCAAGTCATTTCCTGTGTCGAAACATCTTGCCACAACACTTTGACTAATGGAACGGTCTTACTCCGAAGTTGTCTGGTTTCAAACTCCAGAATCTTCACAGGGACTGAGGGGTAAGTTAAATTTTCTTTTAATTCTACCGGCTCAGTTTTGAGTATGTGTGCAGGGTCAGGAATGTATTTTCGGAGTTGAGAAACATGAAATACGTTGTGTAGGTAGGACAACTTTGGGGGTAGGGCTATTTGATATGCCGCCAGACCGATTCTCTTAAGAATCTGATAGGGACCTATGAATCGCGGATGTAATTTACGTGCTTTTAGTGATCTCCCTATGCCTGTCATTGGTGTTACTTTGAGGAATACATGGTCTCCCTCATTGAACTCCAGTGGTTTCCTCCTCTGATTGGCCTAATTCTCTTGCATTTGTTGGGCAACTCTCATCTTATCCCTAATCATACGGAGTTGTTCCGTAGTTTGGCGAACTATTTCCGGCCCTAGCACTCTCTCCTCACCGACTTCCGTCCAACACAGTGGAGACCTACACTCTCTTCCATAGAGAGCTGCATACGGTGACATGCCTATACTCGAGTGATAGCTATTGTTGTAGGCAAATTCTACTAGTGGCAAGTAGGCATCCCATGTGCCTTCTTGTTCCAGTGCACATGATCGAAGCACATCCTCGAGAGTTTGGATTGTTCTCTCGGACTGACCGTCAGTCTGAGGATGGTATGCTGTGCTAAACCTCAACTGTGTCCCTAAGGCTTTCTGTAGAGCTTGCCAGAATCGTGAAGTGAATCTGGGATCTCTGTCGGACACTATACTGGTAGGCACTCCGTGAAGTCTCACTATTTCCTTAATGTAGGTTTGGGCTAGTTTTTCTAAGGAAAATGTGATCTTGATGGGTAAAAAGTGAGCGGACTTTGTGAGTCTATCCACAATTACCCAGATCAAATCATTACCGGAAGGGGTCCTAGGCAGTCCTACTACGAAATCCGTGGTAATTTGGTCCCATTTCCACTCGGGTATGGCTAAAGGTTGCAACATCCCCAAGGGTTTTTTGATGTTCTATTTTGACCTGTTGGCAGGTCAGACACTTACCCACGTGCTCGACTATGTCTTTCTTCATCCCTGGCCACCAAAATTTCTTTTTCAGGCCTTGGTACTTCTTGGTCATACCGGGATGAATAGTGTACATGCTCCTATGGGCTTCATCTAAAATCTTATTCCTTGACTCAGGGTCGCTAGGAATCACTATCTTATCCCTAAACAATAGTACCCCATCCTCCGATTCGTGAAAATCGGATTGTTTCCGTAAGACATCTAGGGTTTTATCCTTAATTTGGGCTTCCTTGATTTGAGCTCGTAGGTTACACTCAATCCTAAACTCGCTCATCTCTAACTTTTCATCTGCCAACACAATATTCAAGCCTAGGTCTCTAAACTTCTCAATCATTTTCATTTCTTCGACCATTAAGTGGGCTACCTGAATCGATTTCCTACTCAAGGCATCGGCAACTACATTGGCTTTCCCCGGGTGGTACTTAAGTTCGAAGTCATAATCCTTTAATAAATCTACCCACCTCCTCTGCCTCATATTCAACTCCTTCTGATCAAAAAGATACTTAAGGCTTTTATGGTCACAAAAGATGGTAAACCTAGCTCCGTATAGTAGGTGTCTCCAAATTTTCACTGCAAAAATTACGGCCGCTAGTACTAGGTCATGTGTCGGGTAGTTCTCTTCATTTGGCTTAAGTTGTCGGGAGGCATATACCACCACTTGCTTATTTTGCATAAGCACACAACCTAGTCCTTTCCTTGAGGCATTAGTGTATACCTCGAAAGGCTTCGATGGGTCAGGTATGGTGAGCACAGGGGGTGTGGTCAACCTATCCTTTAGAGTTTGAAAGCTTGTTTCGCACTCTGCCGACCATTTGTAAGGTGTGTTCTTTCGGGTCAATCTAGTCATAGGTAGGGCTATCTCCGAAAATCCCTTTATGAATCTCCTATAGTACCCGGCTAAACCCAAAAAGCTTCTAATTTCGGTTACGATTTGGGGTCTCTCCCAGTTCCTAACGGTCTCCGTCTTACTAGGGTCTACAGCTACGCCTTGCCTATTCATCACATGCCCTAAAAACTTCACTTCTTCTAACCAAAACTCGCATTTCTCTATTTTGGCGTATAGCTGTTTCTCTCGTAGTACTTGCAATATCAATGCAAGATGTTCTTGATGTTCTTCTTTACTCCGAGAGTAAATCAGGATGTCATCAATGAACACTACGACGAATTGATCTAAGTAAGGTCGGAAAATGCGGTTCATGTAATCCATGAACACCGCAGGGGCTTTGGTCAGCCCGAATGGCATCACTAGGAATTCATAGTGGCCATAGCGCGTTCTAAACGCGGTCTTAGGGATATCTTCTTTCTTAACCCTAATTTGATGGTACCCTGATCTAAGGTCAATTTTTGAAAACACAGTCGCTCCTCGCAACTGGTCCAACAAATCATCTATGCGGGGTAAGGGATACTTATTTTTTATGGTCACTTTATTTAACTGCCTATAATCTATACAAAGTCTAAGGCTTCCGTCCCTCTTTTTCACAAAGAGGACTGGGGCTCCCCAAGGTGAGACACTAGGTCTGATAAACTCCATGCTCAACAAGTCGTTTATTTGGGCCTTCAATTCCTGCAACTTAGGTGGGGCCATACGGTAAGGTGTGATTGATATGGGTCCGGTTCCAGGCATAAGATCTATGGAAAACTCTATCTCTCTCTCTGGAGGTAACTCATGTATTTCATCAGGGAAAACATCACTGAAATCCCTGACCACTGGAATTAAACTAATTTTCTCTTCTAGACTCAAGGTTCTAGGTTCTTTGACAGTACAGGCATTTAAATAGATCACTGATTTAGCAGCGCAATCTAACACAACACGATTCTTAGATAACCAATCCATTCCTAAGATTATGTCTATGGTGGACATGTTCAAGCAGATAAGGTTGGCATGAAAAAGTTTATAATTAATAGTAATGGGGCAGTTTAGACAAACATGGGTAGCAATCAATCTTTTCCCCAAAGGGGTGGAAACATGCAATTCATATAACAGTGGTTGGGTAGAAAGATGTAGGGTTCGTACACATGTTTCAGAAATAAAAGAATGGGTGGCTCCTGAGTCGAATAGAATTTTAAAATTTATGTTTTGAATCTTACCCGTGCCCTCTATGAGATCCTCGGTTTGTTTGTTGACAACCCCGTCCAGAGCAAAGACTCTTCCAACAGCCGGTGTCTGGTTTCCGCTTCTTGCAGGATCATTGTCCCTGCATGACCTGGCAAAATGTCCAGTCTTCCCGCACTGGTAACAAGTTAGGCAGGGTTGAGTAGGGTGATGTTCCCTATTGCACTTAGTGCATCGAGGACGGTTCACTCCAGTAGGGGCAGTTTTGCTGGTACTTCCCTGGGTAGGTTTGAAGTTTGGCTTCCTCACATTCAGGTTATTTTGGGGTCTCCGGTTGAATCTCTGGTTCACCAAGGCCCTATCACTCAAATTTTTGCTAATGATACGACATTTGTTTACTAGCTCCGCATAGTTCTTTATTTCTAGCGGGGCTACTTGGGTTTTTATGTTTAGGTCTAACCAAGCTTCAAACTGACTCGCCTTCCATCCCTCATCATGTCTAAACTTCAGGTAAGTGGAGAATTTGGCAAGTTCCTCAAACTTGGCCAAATACTCATCAAAGGGTCTCCCCCTCTGTTTCAACTGCAGAAACTCTATCTCTCTTTCTTTCTTTACACTCTCTTGATAGTATTTTGCTAAAAAGGCTTCCCTAAAGGTTTCCCAGGTTAAGGGGTGATTCCTACCCTCGAGTAGCTATCTGGCTCCTTGCCACCAGTACTCAGCCTCACCTTGCAGTTGGTAGACTACAAAGGTTAGCTTTTGTGGATCGGGGGTATGAAGTACATTAAATAGCTTTTCTAGTTCCCTCAACCTTTCCTCAGCCACAACAGGGTCGTAGGTACCTCTGAAAACAGGAGGCCTAGCCTTCTGAAATTCAGCCCATCCCATGTTATTACCCTCATGATGTCCATTGTCATGTTGATCATGGTTGTAGTTACCATGGGTCTGGCGAAGCACCTCGGTAGTTGCTGAGGCCTGATCTCTCATGGCTTGTGCCATGTTTTCAAATGCGTGCATCATTTGACGCACCATGTCATTTTCAGGTTGCCTATTGTTGGCACCGTTCCTTCTATTTGCCATAGCTTTCTGCTAAACAAAAATATCACTAAGGTGATCAATCTCAATAATATTGTTAAATAGAGAAAAATACAGCAAGTAGAGGAAATATGCAACAGTCTAGGGTTCCTAGCACATTCATAGACTCAATTTACTCAAACTGGCATGCTCAGCTGAGTTTATCCAATCAGTGTCTATGCTAGGCTATTCTACCTATGATATAGCAAGGTTCTAATAACCGTGCTCTGATACCATAATGTAACGTCCTAGTTTCTTTATTGATTTTAGTTGCGGAATTAGGTTATTTACTTAACTTCTTAAAAACCCGGTCTAATTTTTGTTTCTTTTTCCTTTCGTGAAGTTAAGTTTTCCCAAGGATCGTTTACTCTCGGTTGGTTACTTTAACCTAAGAAACTAGAAGTTACATGTTTGAAACTCTCACGCTCTCCCAACATACACATACCAATAAAGTTAACTGGAATGAGGTATTATACCTCTGCATATTACCTAAGCAGTTAAAACCTAAGTTCACAGCATAAAAATCCATACAAACATATATACATACAAACATAAGTATTTAAGTTAGTGGCTCGTAGGCCCAAAATAGTAAGTAATAAGTCTAAACTAGAGTGAAATCAGAATCACTGCCAAAAATGTGAGTCAGCTCCTGCTATCTGTCCACCTCACCCATTTCTAAGTCCCTGGGGCATTTTCAACCGAAGGGAAGAAGAAAAGGATGTTAACCGCCTTCAGGACTTGGAAGTATCCCAAGAGGGGTACCTCCAGGAGCTCTACCTCAATCTCCAGCAACAGTATGTACCTGGGCATCTGAACACACTAACGTAATGAGATATAAAATCCCAGTAACATAGATTACCAATTTTATATATAAAAACTAATTAGTGGTTCAGCTGCATTCCTAAGAATACAGAAAAGGCTTCCTTCTCAATCAACAGATAATTTAAACATAATACACATCAATTACAAGATATTCCCAATCATACCAAGAGTCATGCTGAAAACTGTAAACAGATGAAAAATCATGTTCAGTTTCAAGACATGCATATTTACCACTATATGCAAATATTCAGTCATGCCAGTATTTTCAAAAAGTTCATGTTTACCTCTACATGCAACCATCAAGTCTCTCCGGGACTTGTTACAACTGGTTAAAACAATCTAATTTTTTATTCACAGGCAATGTTTACTGAGTTGCCAAATACATTGCCTCTCAGGGCATCAAATCACAGTCATTGCCTCTCAAGGGCAGAAATGCTTAATCATTGCCTCTCCAGGGCAGAAATGCTTAATCATTTGCCTCTCCGGGGCAGAAATACCAATATTGCCTCTCCAGGGCAATTTACCATTTTACCCTCCCAGGGCATATGCACATCAAAATACAGATGCATGCTCAAAAGCCTTCCCTCCAAGGCATTTTCAGTTCACAGATGCATGCAAAAGTTCATTTTCATGATTTGGATGCCACACACTTAAATAGCCTGCTAAAATCATTAAATTTAGCCATTGGTCAACAAAATCAAACAGAAGTCAACCATAACGCCAAATATAACTTACACAGCACGTAACAGGCATAATTATTGATTCAAGCATCCAAAGGTCATGAAATTTCATCACAAGCATCATTAATTCATACTCAACAACCTTTGTCAATTTTCCAGTAAAGACAATTGCATTTGGACCCTTAAATTCACAAATCTTTTCAAAGGAGTCTCATTCTTTAATGAAAGAAATTCAAGGCACATTTCAAGTATTTAGACTTCATTTAGTCACCCAAATGGTCAATTAGGACCTGCTACACACACCCAAAAAATCCCAACGGAATTGAACTAGAATTTGTGTAGAAATAGGACTTTTCAGCTTTTCTCAAGTTTTTCTTGCAATTTAGTCCTTATTAAGACCCAAATTCTGTTATGGGTTGTTTCAAACAAAAACCAAAGTGCAGCAAGTACCTAAATGCTATTTGTGAGTTTTCACTTTAAACTAACACCCAGAGGTCATACTTTTGCAGCAAAATACATGGAATACCCAAAAATCAAGTCGAGTTATAAAATGGGGTTAGAGACCACTTTGACCACTTCCCTGCCAATACAGAGAACCACACTAACACATAGGACCAGAAAGTACAAAAATTCAACCTCAACTTGCTCAGTTTACACAGATTCTGTTATAGGGACTAAAATAGTAAATTCAGTTCAGTTTAGTCCCTATTGCATCCCCTTTTCTGTTATGACCTCTGCCTAGCCCATTTTAGTATCTCCAAAGCAAGATAAGACCACTTGTGGCTTGCACAGCAAGTGTGTGCAGCCACATCAGTACAAAGTAGCTATTTTTGCAAGTCTTTCACTCTTTTTACCTTTTTTTCCTCTTTTGGCCCTTTTTTCTGTTTTCTAAGCCATAGGATAGCACATATTCTGTTTGGGAAGGGTAATTAGGAGGTTTAGAGGGCGGGAGGACAGGCCTACCCTCTTAGAACCTGAGTACCCAAGTTTTAAACAACTAGTGCCTCTTTCCATGCTTCTCTTACTAAATTTCAACTCTAAGAGCATGTAATCCCTATTAGTCTTACTTTCATTCTTAGCACATCTCTTTTACTGTTTTGGCCTTCTCTTAGTCTCAAAAAATTGGTTTTAACACCAAGGGTAAATTTTCACAAATCACCCCAGATTCATTCCCTCCACCAAGACCCAACTCAAAGGTTATATGAACAAACTAAATGGAGAATTTCATTAGTGTAAGAATGGGTAAGCTCACACACACTTCAATTCTGCAGCACAGGATTCAAGGCACAATATAGCAACCAATCAGCTTGAAAATCATGAAAGTAAAACCACTTCTTGAGTAAATCATTTTCCTTAAGTAAAGTGAACCTTTACTGCACATTTTTCAAAGCTTTTGGCCACAATGAACCCCAATGAAAGTCGGTGAGTTATCCCAATGACTTTGACAGCAAGCTTCACACAAGACTCACAAAATTTCATGTTCAAAGAATCCATGACTCCTCTTATTTATTTATGGACTTCATCTCATCATTTCCAGTTGTGTTTGCAAGCCAAATCAAGTTTGTTAACTATTATTTGTAAGAAAACAGTGGGTAGTAACCATTTTACAGCAATTGGAAATAAAACAGAAAATCATCTTCCTCCATTTTTCTTTCTATTTAATCATACACCAGAAATCATTGGTTTCAAGTCCATACAGAAGCTATCAAAACATCATTTTCAAACTTGGCAGTAGTGAAAAGCCATGAACACAGCTTTTTATGAATATTTTCCATGTTTCAACTAAAACTTCACTACTGAAACAGAAATTTCATAAGCAACTAAAGCAAGATTCCAACTCTACCTAATCCTATTACCACTTATTATTCCATCCAGACACAGTTCACAACCCAGAATGCCAGGAATCATCAAAACAGCAAGCATGTGATTTCATATCAGAAAATAGTGAATTTAGCAGAAAATCAACAGACTTTTGAGGCTCTGAACCCCTGTCCGGCAGCCTCTGATCATGCATGCATTGAGGGGCTTTTCAAGATCATTCTCTTAGATTTCTAATGACTACTCACACGCTCAATTTGGATAAAAGATGAAAGAGATATGCTTCCTGGAAGCTTCACTGCTCGAAACAGGGCATTCTGTGGCAGCCTCGGGAAATCGAGTCATAGAGGCTCACCTGCAAACAATGCCGGATACTGTTGTCTTATGTTCTCTTCACGTTCCTAAGTCATTTCCTGTGTCGAAACATCTTGCCACAACACTTTGACTAATGGAATGGTCTTACTCCGAAGTTGTCTGATTTCAAACTCCAGAATCTTCACAAGGACTGAGGGGTAAGTTAAATTTTCTTTCAATTCTACCGGCTCAGTTTTGAGTACATGTGAAGGGTCAGGAATATATTTACAGAGTTGAGAATCGTTGAATACGTTGTGGAGGTAGGACAACTTTGGGGGCAGAGCTATTTGGTATGTCGCCAGATCGATTCTCTTAAGAATCTAATATGGACCTATGAATCGCGAATGTAATATACGCGCTTTTAGTGATCTTCCTATGCCTGTCATTGGGGTTACCTTGAGGAATACATGGTCTCCCTCATTGAACTCCAGTGGTTTTCTCCTTTGATTGGCATAATTCTCTTGCCTCTGTTGGGCAACCCTCATCTTATCCCTAATCATACAGAGTTGTTCCGTAGTTTGGCGAACTATGTCCGACCCTAACACTCTTTCCTCACCGACTTCCACCCAACACAGTGGAGACCTACACTCCCTTCCATAGAGAGCTGCATACGGTGCTGTGCTAAACCTCAACTCTGTCCCTAAGGCTTTCTGTAGAGCTTCCCAGAATCGTGAAGTGAATTTGGGGTCTCTGTCGGACACTATACTGGTAGGCACTCCGTGGAGTCTCACTATTTCCTTAATGTAGATTTGGGCTAGTTTTTCTAAGGATAATGTGATCTTGATGGGTAAAAAGTGAGCGGACTTTGTGAGTCTATCCACAATTACCCAGATCGAATCATTACCGGAAGGGGTCCTAGGCAGTCCTACTACGAAATCCATGGTAATTTGATCCCATTTCCACTCGGGTATGGCTAAAGGTTGCAGCATCCCCGAGGGTTTTTGATGTTCTATTTTGACCTGTGGGCAGGTTAGACACTTACCCACGTGCTCGACTGTGTCTTTCTTCAACCCTGGCCACCAAAATTTCTTTTTCAGGCCTTGGTACATCTTGGTCATACCGGGATGAACGGTGTACATGCTCCTATGGGCCTCATCTAAAATCTTATTCCTTAACTCAGGGTCGCTAGGAATCACTATCCTATCCCTAAACAACAGTACCCCATTCTCCGATTCATGAAAATCGGATTGTTTTCTTAAGTCATCTAGGGTTTCATCCTTAATTTGGGCTTCCTTGACTTGAGCCCGCAGGTCACACTCAATCCTAAACTCACTCATCTCTAACTTTTCATTAGCCAACACAGTATTCAAGCCTAGGTCTCTAAACTTCTCAATCATTTTCATCTCTTCGACCATTAAGTGGGCTACTTGAATCGATTTCCTACTCAAGGCATCGACAATTACATTGGCTTTCCCCGGATGGTACTTATGTTCGAAGTCATAATCCTTTAATAAATCTACCCACCTCCTCTGTCTCATATTCAACTCCTTCTGATAAATAAGATACTTAAGGCTTTTATGGTCACAGAAGATGGTAAACCTAGCTCCGTATAGTAGGTGTCTCCAAATTTTCAATGCAAAGATTACGGCCGCTAGTTCTAGGTCATGTGTCGGGTAGTTCTCTTCATTTGGCTTAAGTTGTCTTGAGGCATACGCTACCACTTGCCTATGTTGCATAAGCACACAGCCAAGTCCTTTCCTTGAGGTATCAGTGTATACCTCGAAAGGCTCCGATGGGTTAGGTATGGTGAGCACAGGGGGTGTGGTTAACCTATCTTTTAAAGTTTGAAAGTTTGTTTCGCACTCTGCCTACCATTTGAAAGGTGTGTTCTTTCGGGTTAGTCTAGTCATAGGGAGGGCTATCTCCGAAAATCCCTTTATCAATCTCCTATAGTACCCGGCTAAACCCAAAAAGCTTTTAATCTTGGTTACGATTTGGGGTCTCTCCCAGTTCCTAACGGTCTTCGTCTTACTAGGGTCTACAGCTACGCCTTGCCTATTGATCACATACGAAAACTGATAAATATCATGTTTTCGAAACACTCATCGGCGAAAACAGATTAACGAGAAAATCAAGTTTTCGAAACACTCATTGGCGAAAACTGATGAATATCATGTTTTCGAAACACTCACCGGCGAAAACTAATGAATATCAAGTTTTGGAAACACTCATTGGCGAAAACAGATGAATAAAAAGTTTCCGAAACACTCACTGGCGAAAACTAATGAATATCAAGTTTTTGAAACACTCATCGGCAAAAATTGATTAACAAGAAAATCAAGTTTTTGAAACACTCACCGGCGAAAATTAATGAATATCAAGTTTTCGAAACACTAACTGGCAAAAATTGATTAACAAGAAAATGAAGTTTTCGAAACACTCATTGGCGAAAACTGATGAATATCAAGTTTCTAAAACACTAATCAACGAAAATTAATGAATATCAAGTTTTTAAAACACTCATCGGCGAAAACTGATTAACAAGAAAATCAAGTTTTTAAAACACTCATTGGCGAAAATTGATGAATATCAAGTTTCCGAAACACTAATTGGCGAAAACTGATGAATATCAAGTTTTCGAAACACTCATCGGCGAAAACTGATTAACAAGAAAATCAAGTTTTCGAAACACTCATTGGCAAAAACTGATGAATATCAAGTTTCCGAAACACTCATTGGCGAAAACTGATGAATATCAAGTTTTCGAAACACTCATCGGCGAAAATTGATTAACAAGAAAATCAAGTTTTCGAAACACTCATCGGTGAAAACTGAAGAATATCATGTTTTTGAAACACTCACTGGCGAAAACTGATGAATATCAAGTTTTCAAAACACTCATCGGCAAAAACTGATCAACAAGAAAATCAAGTTTTTAAAACACTCATTGGCAATATCTAATGAATATCAAGTTTTCGAAACACTAATCGGTGGAAACTGATAAATATCAAGTTTTTAAAACACTCATTGACGAAAACTGATTAACATGAAAATGATGTTTTTGAAACACTTATCGGCGAAAACTAATGAATATCAAGTTTCCCAAACACTAACCAGTGAAAACTGATGAATATCAAGTCCTCGAAACACTCATCGACGAAAATTGATTAACAAGAAAATCAAGTTTTCGAAACACTCACCGGCAAAAACTGATGAATATCAAGTTTTCGAAACACTCATCGGCGAAAACTGATTAACAAGAAAATCGTGTTTTCGAAACACTCATTGGCGAAAACTGATGAATTTCAAGTTTTCGAAACACTAATTGGCGAAAACTGATGAATATCAAGTTTTCGAAACACTCATCGGCGAAAACTGATTAACAATAATATCAAGTTTTCGAAACACTATGGCGAAAACTGATGATTATCAATTATTCGAAACCCTCATTGGCGAAAACTGATGCATATCAAGTTTTCGAAACACTAATCGGCGAAAACTGATAAATATCAAGTTTTCGAAACACTCATCTGCGAAAATTGATTAACAAGAAAATCAAGTTTTCGAAACACCCATTGGCAAAAACTGATGAATATTAAGTTTTCGAAACAATCATCGCGGGAAAACTGATTAACAACAAAATCAAGTTTTCGAAACACTCATTGGCAAAAACTGAAGAATATCAAGATTTTGAACCACTCATTGGGGAAAACTGATTAACAAGAAAATCAAGTTTTCGAGACACTCATTGGTGAAAACTGTTTAATATCAAGTTTTCAAAACACTTACTGGCAAAAACTAATGAACATCAAGTTTTCGAAACACTCACTGACGAAAATTGATTGACAAGAAAATTAAGTTGTTGAAATACTCATTGGCGAAAAATACATGAATGTCAAGTTTCCGAAACACTAATCGGCGAAAACTGATGAATATCAAGTTTTCGAAACACTCATCGGTGAAAACTGATTAACAAGAAAATCAAGTTTTTGAAACACTCATTTGCGAAAACTGATGAATATTAGGTTTTCGAAACACTCACCAGCGAAAACTGATGAATATAAAGTTTTCGAAACACTCACCGACGAAAACTAAAGAATATCAAGTTTCCGAAACACTCACCGGCAAAAACTGAGGAATATCAAGTTTTCGAAACATCAGCGAAAACTGATTAACAAGAAAATCATGTGTTCAAAACACTCACTTGCAAAAGCTGATGAATACCAAGTTTCTAAACACCTATCAGCGAAAACTGATGAATATCAAGTTTTTGAAAAACTCATCGGCAAAAACTGATTAGTTAGAAAATCAAAATTTAGAAACAATCATTGGTGAAAACTGATGAGTATCAAGTTTTGAAACACTCCCCAACGAAAACTGTAGAATATCAAGTTTTTGTGACACTCATCGGCGAATACGGATTAACAAGAAAATCAAGTTTTCGAAACACTCATTGGCGAAAACTGATGAATATCTAGTCTTCGAAACACTCATTGGCAAAAACTGAAGAATAACAAGTTTCTAAAGCAGACGCCGGTGAAAACTGATTAATATCATGTTTTCGAAACACTCAACGGGGAAAACTGATGAACAAGGGTCTCTCCCAGTTCCTAACGCTCTCAATCTTACTAGGGTCTACAGCTACGCCTTGCCTATTGATCACATGCGAAAATTGATGAATATCATGTTTTCCAAACACTCATCGGCGAAAACTAATTAACGAGAAAATCAAGTTATCGAAACACTCATTGGCGAAAACTGATGAATATCAAGTTTTCGAAACACTCACCGGCGAAAACTGATGAATATCAAGTATTCAAAACCCTCATTGGCGAAAACTGATGAATATCAAGTTTTCGAAACACTAATCGACGAAAACTGATGAATATCAAGTTTCCGACACACTCACCGTCGAAAACTTATGAAAATCAAGTTTTCGAAAGACTCATCGGCGAAAACTGATTAACAAGACAATCAAGTTTTCGAAACACTCATTGGTGAAAGCTGATGAATATGAAGTCTTCGAAACACTAATCGACGAAAACTGATGAATATCAAGTTTTCGAAACACTCATCAGCGAAAACTTATTAAGAAGAAAATCAAGTTTTTGAAACAATCATTAGCGAAAACTGATGAATATCAAGTTTCCGAAACACTAATCGGCGAAAACTAATGAACATCAAGTTTTCGAAACACTCGTTTGCGAAAACTGTTCAACAAGAAATCAAGTTTTCGAAAGACTAATTGGCGAAACTGATGAATATCAAGTTTTCGACACACTCACCGTCAAAAACTTATGAATATCAGGTTTTCGAAAGACTCATCGGCGAAAACTTATTCACAAGAATATCAAGTTTTCGAAGCACTCATTGGCGAAAACCGAAGAATATCAAGTTTTCGAAACACTCGCCGGCGAAACTTGATGAATATCAAGTTTTCGAAACACTCATCAACAAAAGCTGATTTACAAGAAAATTAAGTTTTAGAAACACTCATTGGCGAAAATTGTAGAATATTAAGTTTCCTAAACACTAATCGGCGAAAACTGATGAATATCAACTTTTCAAAACACTCATCCGCAAAAATTGATTAACAAGAAAATCAAGTTTTCGAAACACTCATTGTCGAAAACTGATGAATATCAAGTTTTCGAAACACTAACCGGTGAAAACTGGTGAATATCAAGTTTTCGAAACACTCATTGGCGAAAACTGATGAATATCAAGTTTTCGAAACACTCACCGGCGAGAACTAATGAATATCAAGTTTTCGAAAGACTCATCGGTGAAAACTGATTAACAAGAAAATCAAGGTTTTGAAACACTCATTGGCAAAAATTGATGAATATCAAGTTTCCGAAACACTAATCGGCGAAAACTGATGAATATCAAGTTTTCTAAACACTCTTCGGCGAAAACTGATTAACAAGAAAATTAAGTTTTCCAAACAATCTTTGGCAAAAATAGATGAATATCAAGTTTTCCAAACACTAATCGGCGAAAACTGATGAATATCAAGTTTTCGAAGCACTCATTGGAGAAACTGATGAATATCAAGTTTCCGAAACACTAATGAATGAAAAGTGATGAATATCAAGTCTTCGAAACACTTATCGGCGAAAATTGATTAACAAGAAAATCAAGTTTTCGAAACACTCATTGGCGAAAACTAATGAATATCAAGTTTTCGAAACACTCACCAGCGAAAACTGATGATTACCATATTTTCGAAACACTCATCGGCAAAAACTAATTAACAAAAAAATCAATGTTTCGAAAACACTCATCGGTGGAAACTGATGAATATCAAGTCTCCGGAACACTAATTGGAGAAAACTTATGAATATTAAGTTTTTGAAACACTCATCGGCGAAATCTGATGAACAAGAAAATCACGTTTTCGAAACTCTCATTGGCGAAAACTGATGAATATCATGATTCCGAAACACTATTCGGCGAAAACTAATGAATATCAAGTTTTCGAAACTCTCATTGGCGAAATCTCATTAACAAGAAAATCAAGTTTTCGAAACACTCATTGGCGAAAACTGATGAATATCAAGTTTCCGAAACACTGATCAAGGAAAACTATTGAATATCAAGTTTAAACACTCATCGGCGAAAACTGATTAACAAGAAAATCATGTTTTCGAAACACTCATTGGCAAAAACTGATGAATATCAATTTTTCGAAACACCCACCGCCGAAACCTGATGAATATCAAGTTTCCGAAACACTCATCGGCGAAAACTGATAAACAAGAAAATCAAGTTTTCGAAACACTCATTGGCGAAAATTGATGAATATCAAGTTTTCGAAACACTCATTTGCGAAAACTTATGAATATCAAGTTTTGGAAACACTCATTGGCGAAAACTGAAGAATATCAAGTTTCCGAAACACTCACCGGCGAAAACTGATGAATATCAAGTTTTCGAAACACTCATCGGCGAAAATTGATTAACAAGAAAATCATGTTTTCGAAACACTCATTGGCGAAAACTGATGAATATAAACTTTTCGAAACACTCACCGGCAAAAACTGAAGAATATCAAGTTTTCGAAACACTCATCGGCGAAAACTGATTAACAAGAAAATCAAGTTTTCAAAATACTCATTGGCGAAAATTGATGAATATCAAGTTTCCGAAGCACTCACTGGCGAAAACTTATGAATATCAAGTTTCCAAAACACTAATCGGCGAAAACTGATCAATATCAAGTTTTCAAAACACTTATCAGCGACTACTGAATAACAAGAAAATCAAGTTTTTGAAACACTCATTGGCGAAAACTGATCAATATCAAATTTTCGAAGCACTAATCAGAGAAAACTGAAGAATATCAAGTTTTCGAACCACTCACTGGCAAAAACTGAATAACAAGAAAATCAAGTTTTCAAAACATTCATTTGCGAAAACTGATGAATATCAAGGTTTCGAAAGAATCAGCGGCGAAAACTGAAGAATATCAAGTTTTCAAAACACTCAACGGCGAAAATTGATTCCCAAGAAAATCAAGTTTTCGAAACCCTAAACGGCAAAAACTGATGAATATCAAGTTTCCGAAACACTAATCGGCGAAAATTGATGAATATGAAGTTTTTGAAACACTCATAGATAAAAACTGATTGACAAGAAAATCAAGTTTTCCAAACACTCATCGGCGAAAACTAATGAATATAAAGTTTTTAAAACACTCATTGGCAAAAACTGATGAATATCAAGTTTTCGAAACACTCATCGGCGAAAACTGATTAACAAGAAAATCAAGTTTTCGAAACACTTATTGGCGAATACTAATGAATATCACGTTTCCGAAACACTAATCAGCGAAAACTGATGAATATCATGTTTTTAAAACACACATCGGCGAAAAATGATTAACAAGAAAGTCAAGTTTTCGAAACGCACATTGGCGAAAACTGTTAAATATCATGTTTTCGAAACACTCATTGGTGAAAACTGAAGAATATCAAGTTTCCGAAACATTAATCGGCGAGAATTAATGAATATCATGTTTTCGAAACACTCACTGGCGAAATCTGATTAAGAAGAATATCAAGTTTTCGAAACAGTCATTGGTCAAAACTGATAAATATCAAGTTTTTGAAACATTCACCGACGAAAAAAGATAAATATCATGTTTTTGAAACAATCATCGGCGAAAACTGATTAACAAGAAAATCAAGTTTTCGAAACACTCATTGGCGAAAATTAATGGATATCAAGTTTTGGAAACACTAACCGATGAAAACTAATGAATATCATGTTTTCGAAAGACTCATTGGCGAAAACTGATTAACATGAAAATCAAGCTTTCGAAACACTCATTGGCGAAAACTAATTAGCAAGAAAATCAAGTTTTCGAAACACTCATTAGCGAAAATTGATGAATATGAAGTTTTCGAAATACTCATCGGCGAAAACTGATTAACAAGAAAATCATGTTTTCGAAACACTCTTTGGCGAAAACTAATGAATATCAAGTTTTCGAAACACTAATCAGTGAAAACTGATGAATATCAAGTTTTTGAAACACTCTTCCACGAAAACTGTTTAAAAAGAAAATCAAGTTTTGGAAACACTCATTAGCGAAAACTGATGAATATCTAATTTTTGAAACACTCACCAGCGAAAACTGATGAATATCAAGTTTTCGAAACACTCATCGGCGAGAGCTGATTAACAAGAAAATCATATTTTCGAAACAATCATTGGCGAAAACTGTTGAATATCAAGTTTTCGAAACACTCATTAGCAAAAACTGATGAATATCAAGTTTCCGAAACACTAATCAGCGAAAACTGATGACTATCAAGTCTTCGAAACACTCATCGGCGAAAACTGATTAATAACAAAATCAAGTTTTTGAAACACACAATTGTGAAAACTAATGATTTTCAAATTTTTGAAACACTCATCGGCCAAAACTAATGATTATAAAGTTTTCGAAACACTCACCGGCGAAAGCTGATGATTATTAAGTTTTCGAAACACTCATTAGCGAAACCTGATTAACAGGAAAATCAAGTTTTCGAAACACTCATTGGCGTAAACTAATGAATATCATGTTTTCGAAACACTCACCGGTGAAAATTGATTAACAAGAAAATCATGTTTTTAAAGCACTAATTGGTGAAAACTGATGAAAATCATATTTTTGAAACACTCACCGGCGAAGACTGATGAATATCATGTTTTCGAAACACTCACCGGCGAAAAGTGATTAACAAGAAAATCAAGTTTTCGAAACACTCATTGAAGAAAACTGATGAATAACAAGCTTCCGAAATACTTATCGACGAAAATTGATGAATATCAAGTTTTCGAAACACTCATTGGCGAAAACTGATTAACAAGAAAATCAAGTTTTCGAAACACTCATTGGCAAAAACTGATGAATATCAAGTTTTGGAAACACTAACTGTCGGAAACAGATGAATATCAAGATTTTGAAACACTCATCGGCGAAAACTTATTAACAAGGAAATCAAGTTTTCGAAAACTCATTGGCAAATTTTGTTGATTATCAAGTTTTCGAAACGCTCACCGGCGAAAACTGATGAATATTAAGTTTTTGAAACAATCATCGGTGAAAACTGATTAACAAGAAAATCAAGTTTTCGAATTACTCATCGGTGAAAACTGAAGAATATTAAGTTTTCGAAAGACTCATTGGCGAAAATTGACGAATATCAAGTTTTCGAAACACTCATCGGCAAAAACTGATTAACAAGAAAATCAAATTTTCGAAACACTCATTGGCAAAAACTAAGGAATATCAAGTTTCCGAAACACTAATTGGCGAAAACTGATGAATATCAAGTTTTGGAAACACACATCGGCGAAAACTGATTAACAAGAAAATCAAGTTTTCGAACCACACATTGGCGAAACCTGTTGAATATCAAGTTTTCGAAACACTCATCGGCAAGAACTGATGAATATCAAGTTTTCGAAACACGAATTGGCGAAAACTGATGAATATCAAGTTATTGAAACACTCTCCAACAAAAACTGATTAACAAGAAAATCAAGTTTTCGAAACACTCATTGGCAAAAAATGATGAATATCAAGTTTCCAAAACACTCACTGACGAAAACAAATGAATATCAAGTTTTCAAAACACTCATCGACAAAAATTGATTAACAAGAAAATCATGTTTTCGAAACACTCATTGGCGAAAACTAATGAATATCATGTTTTCGAAACACTTATCGGCGAAAACTGATGAATATCAAGTTTTAGAGACGCTCATCAGCAAAAACTGATTAAGAAGAAAATTAAGTTTTCGAAACACTCATTGGCGAAAACTGATGAATATCAAGATTTCGAAACACTCATCGGCGAAAACTGATTAACAGGAAAATCAAGTTTTCAAAACACTCATTGGCAAAAACTGATGAATATCAAGATTTCGAAACACTTATCGGCGAAAACTGATTAACAAGAAAATCATGTTTTCGGACACTCATTGGCGAAAACTGAAGAATATCAAGTTTCCAAAACACTCATCGGTGAAAACTGATGAATATCAAGTTTTCGAAACACTCATCGGCGAAAACTGATTAACAAGAAAATCAAGTTTTCGAAACACACATAGGCAAAAATTGATTGACAAGAAAATCAAGTTTTCGAAACAATCATTGGTGAAAACTGATGAATATCAAGTTTTCGAAACACTCATCGGCGAAAACTGATCAATATCAAGTTTTCGAAACACTCATTTGCGAAAACTATTGAATATCAAGTTTTCGAAACACTCACCGGCGAAAACTGATGAATATCAAGTTTCCAAAACACTCATCGGCAAAAACTGATGAATATCAAGTTCTCAAAACACTTTTCTGCGAAAACTAATTAACAAGAAATTCAAGTTTTCGAAACCCTCATTGACCAAAACTGATGAATATCAAGTTTTCGAAACACTCACCGGCGAAAACTGATTAACAAGAAAATCAAGTTTTCAAAACACTCATTGGCGAAAACTGAAGAATATCAAGTTTTCGAAACACTCACCGGCGAAAACTGATGAATATCATGTTGGGAAAACCACCGAATACATAAAACTTAATTTACCCACATGCAGTTTCATCATGTCAAATCATCAAGAAAATAAATCTTAAACCGGAAGCAGAAGCGTACTTGAATTCATAAGAGTTCTTCGGTCTTGCGGCTATAGGTCTTCCAAATTAGTAAGCATGATTTTAAGAGACTAGGGTTTATCTCTTTTCTGGTGATGGGATTACAGAAAAGAATCACACTTATAATTTGGGGACCATAACCCTAATATAGTTGGAATCCTAATTGAAGTAGGAGTCCCAATTTCTAATTCAGCCCATCATAGAATTAGAAATCATATGAGAGTATCTACACATATAGGCCCATACTTTACCACATAATTTAAGCCCAATAATACTTAACCAAATTAGATCACTTTTAATTTGGGCCAAACACTTTTCTAATGATAGCATTTGACATACAACATCTTATTTAATATATATAAGTCCATAAATACCTAAGAATCTCCCACTTGGACTATATATATAAATATTACTTTATAATTGTATGTCACATTATAACCTTATCAGCTCAAGCTTTTTGCTATCATAATCAAAAGTATTCCGAGCAATCTCGTCCATCAATTATGCCAACATAGAACCAAGGCAACTTTTGTCACATATATCGTAACTAAGGCCTCCCTGATCACGTATAACAGCAAAATCAAATGACATAGATCAAGTATGGATGTGTAGCATAGAAAATTACATGTAGTGTGATCTATACATGTCTATTTCCAACTGGTCTATCTTAAACCTTAACAAACCATACCAAAATCAAAGTGTGAATAATTCAAAATAAACTTTATTTCTACAGAACCTCAAAATATCCATAAACCGAAATAACTGAAAACCATATCTATAACCGAAAAGCATAATTACAAACTCCCACTGAAACTGAATATCTTTAATTGACATAACACCCATATAAGCATTGTGCTCATGAAAGACCTTTGGTGTTATAGTCCCTTAGTAAGCGGATCCGCAATCATGGAGTTTGTCTTAATATGCCTTTTAGACAACTGTCCACTTTGAACTCTTTCTTTAACAACTAGAAACTTTATGTATATGTGTTTAGACTTTGTTAAGCTCCTATTGTTATTGAAATACAAGACTGCTGTTTATTGTCACTAAATGTCCTAACTCCTAAGTGGTCTTTCAATTCCATCCAGAATTAGCAGCCCAGTGACAAACTTTCACAGTTATATTCCATAATTTGATGCCTAAAAAATGCTATCAACTTAACTGCTATTATGGAAGGAGTTACAAGTGCCTTTTTTAGCACTCTTTAAAGACACTGCTTCTCCAACCAGCAGATAAATATAGCCTAAATTAGATTTCATACTATCTTGGCATCCAACAAAGTCAGAGTCTTAATATCCAATACTCTCTGACTTATCTGATCTTCTGAATGTGAGCATGTGATGCTTTGTTCACTATAAATACCATATGGATCACTAGGCTGCTTTCTAATGATCCATACCTGAATTGCTTAAATAACTTCCTAACATGCCAACAATATATGCGATTTTGATCGCATACAAAACTGTGCATACATTAGACCCCCTCTTGCTAAAAGCATGAGGAATCTTTTGTATGTCCCTATTTTAGGGCATAAATTAAGACTCAACTTGTCTCCTTTATCCATAAGGGCATTACCTAGTTTGCAATTATGCGTACCAAAATTTTTAGAAACCTTTCGATATATATGTCTTCTATAACAATCCATGAATACC
>JAAIUW010000199.1:0-51065 GCA_014851425.1 Senna tora | reverse complement strand
CGAAAACTGACGAATATCAATTTCCGAAACACTAATCAGCAGAAACAGATGACTATCGAGTTTTTGAAACACTCAACCGGCGAAAACTGACAAAAATTAAGTTTTCGAAACACTCGACGGTGAAAACTGATTAAGAAGAAAATCAAATTTTTGAAACACTCATTGGGGAACGCTGATGAATATCAAGTTTTCAAAACACTCACCGGCGAAAACTGACGAATATCAAGTTTTCGACACACTCAACGGCGAAAACTAATTAAGAAGAAAATCAAATTTTCGAAACACTCATTGGGGAACGTTGACGAATATCATGTTTTTGAAACACTCACCAGCTAAAACTGATTAACAAGAAAATGAAGTTTTCGAAACATTCATCGGCGAAAACTGATGAAAATAAAGTTTTCGATACACTCATTGACAGAAGCTGATGAATATCATGTTTTCGAAACCCTCACCGGCGTAAACAGATTAATATCAAGTTTTCGAAACACTCATCAGTGAAAACTGATAAATATCAAGTTTTTGAAAGACTCGTCGGTGAAAACTGATTAACAAGAAAATCAAGTTTCTGAAACACTCATTGGCGAAAACTGATGAATATCAAGTTTTCGAAACATTCACCGGCGAAAACTGACGAATATCAAGTTTTCGAAACACTCATCGGTGAAAACTGATTAACAAGAAAATCAAGTTTTTAAAACACTCATTGGCGAAAACTGATGAATATCAAGTTTTGGAAATACTCACCGGCGAAAACTGATGAATATCAAGCTTTTGAAACACTCATCGACGAAAACTGATTAACAAGAAAATCAAGTATTCGAAACACTCATTGGCGAAAACTGATGAATATCAAGTTTTCGAAACACTCATCGGCGAAAACTGATTAACAAGAAAATAAAGTTTTTGAAACACTCGTTGGCAAAAACTGATGAATATCAAGTTTCCGAAACTCTCACCTGTGAAAACTGAAGAATATTAAGTTTTCGAAACACTCATCGGCGAAAACTGATTAACAAGATTATCAAGTTTTTGAAAGACACATTGGCGAAAACTGATGAATATCAAGTTTTCGAAACACTCACCGGGGAAAATGGAAAAATATCAAGTTTTCGACACACTCGTCGACTAAAACTGATTTACAAGAAATTCATCTTTTCGAAACTCTTATTGGCGAACACTAATGAATATCAAGTTTTCGAAACACTCATTGGCGAAAACTGATTAACAACAAAATCAGGTTTTCGAAACACTCAATGGCGAAAACTGATGAATATCAACTTTTCGAAACACACATCGGCGAAAACTGATTAACAAGAAAATCAGGTTTTCGAGACACTCATTGGCGAAAACTGATGAATATCAAGTTTTCGAAACACTCACCGGTGGAAACTGACTAATATCAAGTTTTGGAAACACTCATCGAGGAAAACTGATTAACAAGAAAATCAAATTTTCGAAACACTCATTAGTGAACAGTAATGAAAATCAAGTTTTCGAAACAATCACCGGCGAAAACTGATTAACAAGAAAATCAAGTTTTCGAAACACTCATTGGCGAGAACTGTTGAATATCAAATTTCCGAAACACTCACCGGAGAAAACTGATGAATATCAAGTTTTCAAAACACTCATCGGCGAAAATTGATTAACAAGAAAATCAAGTTTTCGAAACACTCATTGGCGAAAACTAATGAATATCAAGTTTCCGAAACACTAATCGGCGAAAACTGATGAATATCAATTTTTCGAAACATTTATTGGCGAAAACTGATTAACAAGAAAATCAAGTTTTCGAAACACTCATTGGCGAAAACTGATGAATATCAAGTTTCCGAAACACTCATCAGCGAAAACTCATGAATATTAAGTTTTCAAAACACTCTCCGGCGAAAACTAATTAACAACAAAATCAAGTTTTCGAAACACTGATCGGCGAAAACTGATTAACAATAAAATCATGTTCTCGAAAGACTCATTGGCGAAAACTGATGAATATCAAGTGTTAGAAACACTCATTAACAAAAACTGATTAACAAGAAAATCAAGTTTTCGAAACACTCATTGGCGAACACTGATGAATATCAAGTTCTCGAGACACTAACCGGCGAAAACTGATGAATATCAAGTTTTCGAAACACTCATCGGCGAAAACTGATTAAAAAGAAAATCAAGTTTTCGAAACACTCACCTGTGAAAACTGATGAATATCAAGTTTTCGAAACACTCTCCGACGAAAACTAATGAAAATCAAGTTTTCGAAACACTCACCTGTGAAAACTGATGAATATCAAGTTTTCGAAACACTCTCCGACAAAATCTAATGAATATTAAGATTTTGAAACACTCATCGGCGAAAACTGATTAAGAAGAAAATAATGTTTTTGAAACACTCATTGGCGAAAACTAATGAATATCAAGTTTTCGAAACACTGACCGACGAAAACTGATCAATATTAAGTCTACGAAACACTCATGGGCGAAAACTGACCAACAAAAAAAATCATGTTTTCGGAACACCTATTGTCGAAAACTAAGGAATATCAAGTTCTCGAAACACTCACCGGCGAAAACTGACGAATATCATGTTTTCGAAACCGTCGTCGACAAAAACTAATTAAGAAGAAAATCAAATTTTCGAAACACTCACCGACAAAAACTGATGAATATCACGTTTCCGAAACACCCATTGGCGAAAACTGATTAACAAGAATATAAAGTTTTTGAAACACTCACCGGCGAAAACTGATGAATATTAAGTTATCGAAACACTCATTGGCGAAAACTGATGAATAATAAGTTTTTGAAACACTCATCGCGAAAACTAATAAACAAGAAAATGAAGTTTTCAAAACACTCATTGGCGAAAACTATTGAATATCAAGTTTTCGAAACACTGACCGACGAAAACTGATGAATAATAAGTTTTTGAAACACTCATCGGCGAAAACTGATTAACAAGAAAAACAAGTTTTCAAAACACTCATTGGCGAAAACAAATGAACATCAAGTTTTCGAAACTCTGACCGACGAAAACAGATGAATATCAAGTATTCTAAGAAACACTCATCGGCGAAAATTGATTTACAAGAAAATCATGTTTTCGAAACACTCATTGGCGAAAACTAATGAATATCATGTTTTCGAAACACTCACCGGCGAAAACTGATGAATATCTAGTTTTCGTAACACTCATCAGCGAAAACAGATTAACAAGAAAATCAAGTTTTCGAAACACTCATTTGCGAAAACTGATGAATATCAAGACTTCGAAACACTCATCGGCGAAAACTGATGAATATCATGTTTTCGAAACACTCATCGACAGAAACTAATTAACAAGAATATCAAGTTTTCAAAACACTCACCGGCAAAAACTGATGAATATGAAGTTTTCGAAACACTCACCGGCGAAAACTGATGAATATCAAGTTTTCGAAACACTCATTGGCGAACACTGTTGAATATCAAGTTTTCGAAACACTCACCGGCGAAAACTAATCAAAAAGAAAATCAAGTTTTTGAAACACTCATTGGTAGAAACTGATGAATATCAATATTCCGAAACACTCATCGGCGAAAACAGAAGAATATCAAGTTTTCGAAACACTCATTGGCGAAAACTAATGAATTTCAAGTTTTCGAAACATTCACCGGCGAAAATTGAATAACAAACCGGCGAAAACTGAAGAAAATCAAGTTTTTGAAACTCTCATCGGCCAATACTGATGATTATGAAGTTTCCGAAAAACTAATCGGCCAAAACTGATGAATATGAAGTTTCCGACAACACACATCGGCGAAAGCTAATTAACAAGAAAATCAAGTTTTTGAAAGAGTTATTGGGGTAACCTGTTGAATATCAAGTTTTCCAAACAATCACCGGCGAAAACTGATGAATATCAAGTTTTTGAAACACTCATCGGCGAAAACTGATTAACAAAAAAATTAAGTTTTCGAAACAGTAATTGCAAAAAACTGATCAATATCAAGTTTCCGAAACACTCACTGGCGAAAACTGATGATTATCAAGTTTCCGAAACACTAATTGGCGAAAACTGATGAATATCAAGTTTTCGAAACACTCAATGACAAAAATAAATTAACAAGAAAATCAAGTTTTCGAAACACTCATTGGCGAAAACTGATGAATATCATGTTTTCAAAAGACACACCGGCAAAAACTGTTGAATATCAATTATTCGAAACAATCATCGGCGAAAACTGATTAACAAGAAAATCAAGTTTTCGAAACACTCATCGGCGAAAACTTATGAATTTCAAGTTTTCGAAACACTCATCGGCGAAAACTAATTAACAAGAAAATTAAGTTTCTGAAACACTCATTGGCAAAAACTGAAGATTATCAAGTTTTTAAAACATTCACCGGCGAAAACTGATTAATAACTAAGTCCTGTTTTCGAAACACTCATCGGTGAAACCTGATTAACAAGAAAATCAAGTTTTTGGAATACTCAACGGCGAAAACTAATGTATATCAAGTATTCGAAACACTCATCGGCCAAAACTAATGAATATGAAGTTTTCAAAACACTCATCGTCAAAAACAGAATAACAAGAAAATCAAGTTTTTGAAACACTCATTGGCGAAAACTGATGAATATCAAGTTTTCGAAACATTCAACGGCGAAAACTGATTAACAAGAAAATCAAGTTTTTGAAACAATCATCGGCGAAAACTGATGATTATCAAGTTTCCGAAAAACTAATTGGCCAAAACTGATGAATATCAAGTTTTCTAAACACTCATTGGGGAAACCTGATGAATATCAAGTTTTCGAAACAATCACCGGCGAAAACTGATGAATATCAAGTTTTTGAAACACTGATCGTCGTAAACTGATTAACAAGAAAATCAAGTTTTCGAAACACTCATTGGCGAACACTGTGGAATATCAAGTTTCCGAAACACTCATCGGCAAAAACTAATTAACAACAAAATCAAGTTTTCGAAACACTCATTGGGGAAACCTGTTGAATATCAAGTTTTCGAAACAATCACCGGCGAAAACTGATGAATATCAAGTTTTCGAAACACTCATCGTCGTAAACTGATTAACAAGAAAATCAAGATTTCGAAACACTCATTGGCGAACACTGTGGAATATCAAGTTTCTGAAACACACATCGGCGAAAAGTGATTAACAAGAAAATCAAGTTTTCGAAACACTCATTGGCGAACACTAATGAATATCATGTTTTCGAAACACTCAATGTTGAAAATTAATCAACAAGAAAATCAAGTATTCGGAGAAGTCTATGGCGAAAAGTGATGACTTTGAAGTTTTCGAAAGACTCACCGGCGAAAACTGATGAATGTCAAGTTTTCGAAACACTCATCGGCGAAAACTGATTAACAAGAAAATCAAGTTTCCGAAACACTCATTGGTGAACACTGATGAATATCATGTTTTCGAAACACTTACCAGCGAAAACAGATTAGCAAGAAAATCAAGCATTCGAAAAACTCATTGGCGAAAACTGATGAATATCAAGTTTCCGAAACACTCACCGACAAAAACTGATGAATATCAAGTTTTCGAAACACTCATTGGCGAAAACTGATGAATATCAAGTTTCCAAAACACTAATCGGCGAAAATTGATGAATATCAGGTTTTTGAAACACTCCCCGGCGTAAATTGATGAACAAGAAAATCAAGTTTTCGAAACACTCATCGGCGAAAACTGTTGAATATCAAGTTTCCGAAACACTCATCGGCGCAAACAGATTAACAAGAAACACTCACCGGCGAAAGTTGATGAATATCAAGTTTTTGAAACACTCATCGGCGAAAATTGATGAACAAGAAACTCAGGTTTTCGAAACATTCATCGGCGAAAACTGTTGAATATCAATTTTTCGAAACACTCATCGACGAAAATAGATTAACAAGAAAATCAAGTTTTCGAAACACTCACCGGCAAAAACTAATGAATATCATGTTTTCAAAACACTCAACAGTGAAACTTGATTAACAAGAAAATCAAGTTTTTGAAACGCTCATTGGTAAAAACTGATGAATATCAAGTTTTCGAAACACTAATTGGCGAAAACTGATGAATATCAAGTTTTCGAAACACTCATTGGCAAAAATTGATAAACAAGAAAATCAAGTTTTTGAAACACTCATTGGCAAAAATTGATGAATATCAAGTTTTCGAAACACTAATCGGCGAAAATTGATGAATATCATATTTTTAAAACACTCATCGGCGAAAACTAATTTACAAGAAAATCAAGTTTTTGAAAAACTCATTGGCGAAAACTGATGAATATCATGTTTTAGAAACACTCTCCGGCGAAAACTGATGAATATCAAGTTTTCGAAACACTCATCGGCGAAAACTGATTAACAAGAAAATCAAGTTTTTGAAAAACACAATCGCAAAAACTGATGATTATCAAATGTTCGAAACATTCACCGACAAAAACTGATTAATAAGAAAATCAAGTTTTCGAAACACTCATTGGTGAAAACAGATTAACAAGAAAATCAAGTTTTCAGAACATTCACTGGCGAAAACTGATGATTATCAAGTTTTCGAAAAACTATTTGGCGAAAACTAATGAATATCAAGTTTTTTAAACACTCATTGTCGAAAAGTGATTAACAAGACAATCAAATTTTCGAAACTCTCATTGGCGAAAACTGATTAATATCAAGTTTCTGAAACACTAATCGGTGAAAACTTATGAATATCAAGTTTTCGAAACACTCATCGGCCAAAACTGATGAACAAGAAAAACAAGCTTTCAAAACACTGATTGGCGAAAACTGATGAATATCAAGTTTTTGAAAGTCTCACCGGCGAAAACTGATGAATATCAAGTTTTCGAAACACTCATCGGCGAAAACTGATTAACAAGAAAATAAAATTTTCGAAACACTCATTGGCGCAAATTGATAAATATAAAGTTCTCGAAACCCTCGTCGACGAAAAATGATTAACAAGAAAATAATGTATTCGAATCACCCATTGGCGAAATCTGATGAATATCAAATTTCTGAAACATTAATCGACGAAAAGTGATGAATATCGAGTTTTCGAAACTCTCACCGGTGAAAACTGAGTAACAATAAAATCAAGTTTTCGAAACACTCATCGGCGAAAACTGATTAAGAAGAAAATCAAGTTTTCAAAACACTCAACGGCGAAAACTGATGAATATCAAGGTTCCGAAACACTAATCGACGGAAACTTATGAATATCAAGTTTTCGAAACACTCATGGGGGCAAACTGATGAACAAGAAAATCAAGTTTTTGAAACACTCATTGGCGAAAACTGATGAATATCAAGTTTTCGAAACACTCATCGGCGAAAACTGATTAACAAGAAAATCAACTTTTCGAAACACTCACCGGCGAAAACTGATGAATATCAAGTTTTCGAAACACTCATCGGCGAAAACTGATTAACAAGAAAATCAAGTTTTCGAAACACTCATTGGCGAAAACTGATGAATATCAAGTTTTCAGAACACTCACCGGCGAAGACTGATTAACAAGAAAATAAAGTTTTCGAAACACACATTGGCGAAAACTGATGAATATCAAGCTCTCTAAACATTTACTGGCCAAAACTGATTAATAAGAAAATCAAGGTTTAGAAACACTCATTGGGGAAAGCTGATGAATATCAATTGACCGAAACACTCACTGGTGAAAACTGATTAATAGCAAGTTTTTGAAACACTCATTGGTGAAAGCTAATAAACAAGAAAATCAAGTTTTTTAAACACTCATTGACGAAAATTGATGATTATCAAGTTTCAGAAAAAATAATCGGCGAAAATTAATGAATATTAAGTTTTCCAAACACTCATCGGCGAAAACTGATTAACAAGAAAATCAAGTTTTCGAAACACTCATTGGCAAAAATTGATGATTATCAATTTTCCGAATCACTAATAGGCGAAAACTGATGAATATCATGTTTTCGAAACACTCATCGGCGAAAACTGATTAACAAGAAAATCAAGTTTTCAAAACACTCTTCGGTGAAAACTGATAAATATCAAGTTTTCGATACACTCACCGGTGAAAACTGATGAATATCAAGTTTTCTAAACACTCACCGGCGGAAACTGATGAATATTAAGCTTTTGAAACACTTATCGGCGAAAACTAATTAACAAGAAAATAATGTTTTCGAAACACTCGTTGGCGAAAACTAATGAATATCAAGTTTTCAAAACACTGACCGGCGAAAACTAATGAACAAGTTTTCGAAACACTCATCGGCGAAAACTAATGAACAAGAAAATCAAGTTTTCGAAACACTCATTGCCGAAAACTGATGAATATCAAGTTTTCGTAACACTCACCGGCGAAAATTGATGAATGTCAAGTTTTTGGAACACTCATCGGCGAAAACTGATTAACAAGAAAATCAAGTTTTCGAAACGCTCATTGGGAAAAATTGATGAATGTCATGTTTCCAAAACACTAATCGGCAAAAACTGATTAATATCATGTTTTCAAAACACTCATCGACGAAAGCTGAGGAAGAAGAAAATCATGTTTTCGAAACACTCATTGGCGAAAACTGATGAATATCAAGTTGTCGAAAGACTGATCGGCGAAAATTGATTATCAAGAAAATGAAGTTTTCGAAACACTCACTGGCGAAAACTGATGAATCTCAAGTTTTCGAAACACTCATCGGCGAAATATGATTAACAAGAAAATCAAGTTTTCAAAACACTCATTGGCGAAAACTGATAAATATCAAGTTTTTCGTAACACTCACGGGGGAAAACTGATTAACAAGAAAAACAAGTTTTCGAAACACTCATTGACGAAAACTGATGAATATCAAGTTTCTGAAACACTAATCGGTGGAAATTTATGAATATCAAGTTTTCGAAACACTCATCGGGGAAAACTGATTAACAAGAAAATCAAGCTTTCGAAATACTCATTGGTGACAACCACTACAAGAAATGTGATTTTTAGCGACGGCTATTTTTTTTATTTTCTGGCGGTTCAACGCCACAAAATGATATTTTGTGGCGGATCTTAAACTGTCACAAATGGACATGTTGTAAAGTAATTTTCTGACAGTTTTAGCCTACTGCTGGAATAAACGCCACAAAATATACTTTTCCGACGGTTAGTGTTCGCCAAAAAATGAAAAGTAAAATTGTGGCGGTTTATAACTGTCATAAAATTCCAAGTAATTTTCTGACGGTGTATAACCGTCACAAAATTAAAGGTAAATTTGTGGCGGTCATCAATTGCTAGAAATTGTTAAGTAAATTTGCGACACTTATTGCCTGCCACAAAATGACCTATAAATTTCTAACGGCTTCAAACCGTCACAAATTGTCTATTTTACCTTTTTTTTAAATGTCATATATTTTTAGAAAATATATATAATTGATTATATTAATGCTAAAAAAAGATAGAAATACTCATAGAAGTACTTATATAAAATACTCAAAAAAGATAAAACTAAAGTATTTGTTTGTAGTTCTCAAAAAAATATTTGTTTGTAAAACTAAAAAATTAGTTCATTACAAAATGAGAGAAGCTTCAAAAACAACCTCCAAAAGCTCTACCTAGGCTCCTGCAATATTGAAAAAATAAAATTTATGAGTATTATTATAGTAATGTACAATAAATATCATAAATAATTAAGTAATAAACAATATACATTTTTAAATTTTATATACTTACTAAATATTGCAAAGTAAGTCAATGTCATCTATGTATTGGGATGATCTTCACTAGCTGAGAATGAATGTCCTGCTAATGACGATTGTCCATTACCTGCTTCAGGTACCTAAGAGAATAACAAATTTATATATATTTGATTATATTGTAGAGAACAAAATTTAAAAAATACAAAGAAAAAGATTTATACCTCAGAATTTATCATATGTGCAAACTCAAATGGTACATTTCCCATAATATTTTTGAGAATGTTGAAGACACCTCGCATCTCTAATTTTAACTGTGCATTTGAAGCTTCCAATCACGCATTTGAAGCTTCCAATCGCGCATTTGAAGCTTCCAATCGTGCATTTGAAGATTCAAACTCTGATTGCAACCGAACAATTTCTTGTCGAAGAGCATTTGTAGTGTCTCCATTACTATAATTCAATGGTATCCTACCAAGTCGAGTGGTAGATAATCCAAATACTTGAGTAGGGGTAGGGCCAAACCCTAAACCTCGAACTCTCCCGGGATGTTCCTTTCCAAGCACTTGCCCAAGAGAATCTTGCTCACTAATTTGAGCGGATGTTGTCCCTTGATTTTCAAGTTCAATAATTTTCTCCTATAAACAAAAAAATATCATATACACCATCAATAAAAATATTATCATACTTGATCTTCTTAACTTATTAATATTAGATAGACAATAGTTAGTCAAAATCAACCATGCATGATAAATTCCTTTAAAAAAGCAGCTTTTCAGCAAGAAGTATTCTCTATTGAAAATGTATGGTATACAAAATCTATGACTAGAAATTTTATATGGAATTAAAAGAATTGTTTTCCCTTATGCACATCCGGTGATGAATATACATAAATAATGACTGTACATGTTAGTGAAATTGTGAATTATGTACAAGTAGGTTAATTAGTGAAGAGTAAAATTAGTGAAAATTGAGCAAGTAGCTAGGGCAGTAGGCTTAAGTTGTCGCTTGAAAGAGGAGCAACAGGAACAAATCCTCTGCCTCCAAAAACAGGACGCATCACTACTGGCGAATACAATGTAATGGTTTCTTCCTATAAAATTCAAAACACAGAATCCATACACATATAGCATTAAGTAAGAATTAAGTGAATGGTGATTCACATATTATTACCACCAGCCAGTACTAGACCCTGAGTAGAAAAACGCTCAATTCAGGACCTCGCTCTCATATACATAACCGACATGATTTTATTCAGGACCAGCACCCCCATCAGGATTAATAAGAAAGGCAAACGAAGATAGATAAGATTTTATTTTAACCGATAACTTCAAACATAAACATCATATTCTTATTAGAACAACGATTTTCAGAAGAAGGAAATTTAGGGAAAGAAGAAAACCTAAATTGCAATGCTTACTGCGTATTGTCTTGCTCCAATGCCCTAAACCACTGTGCTCCACGAAGACCTTCCTCAAAGCAACTCCACAAGTAGGCTCAAAACTAAGTGAGAAATCACAAGATTTCCAGAACCATCAATCGCATCAGTGAAATTCAAAATGGAAGGAGATTAGGGAAATACATCTCTAACCTGTGTTAATGAAGCTTCGGTGGTGCGGTGGTGGCTCGAGAAAGCCGCCGATGGAGAAGAAGAGGGAGCGAAAATGGAGAGGGAACCGATTGATGGAAGAAAGAGAACGGAGGGAACTGTCTCACGCGATAAAGCTTTTTAACTATGTCATTTTGCTACACTTTCAACCCGTTAGGGCTTGCAAAAAAAAATAAATTAAATTTTATTTCTTGGCAGTTTAACCGCAAGAAATTTACAATAACCATCAGAAATCAATTTTATTTACTGGCAGGTCCCCAACCGTCAGAAAGTATGTAATTTTTTGACAATTCAATTGACCCGCCAGTAAATAACCGCCAATAAATTACAAGTTTTTTGTAGTGCCATAATATAGTACTTACTGTTATATGACTACACAGGCGCATTTAGAGAAATATCACTCAACTTGAAAATGAAACCTGCACGACACCAAGCCAAAAAGATATCAGTCTAATTTTCAAAGAAAAATAGAATTGCCTAAAAAAATCAGTATAATTAAAACTTTATATATATATATATAAAGTACAATATATGACTACATCAAGATAAGAACTAAGCCAATATAGAAGTAGGTGGCTTTATTGGCTGGTAATGATATACGTTCAGAACTTGTATCCAAAACACAATTGGTAAAACTGAGGATTAAGGTGTATTTAATTAGTAGAATTGAGAAACCTTGATCATATATTAGACAACCATTTGTGAATAATTGAGGACTCCTCCAGAAAAATCAAGTAGAATAGCACCAATACTGAATCCGTCTGTGCTGTTTCGCATGAAGTTCATTAATGCCTATATATATAATCAATTAGTTATATATAGTAATAAATCTAATTAAAGAAACCCCTCTAGCATAATTTATGAGTTCTGACCTGAGGAAAATACTTGATGAAGGTCATGCATACCTGAATTGAGCTGCAGAATTAAGTTAATCATAAAGTTAACCCTTAATCACCACATAAAGAAGACATAAGAATGATTTTAGATAAGAGTTGAAGTTACTTAAAGATGGACAAGAGCCAGAGCCAAAGCCAAGAGTGGTTAGGTAATGCTATGAAGAAACAAACTGCGACACAAAATCACACCACACACTATTTCAATGGCATATTTAGAGAATTTCTGAGTCCCACGCTGGAAAATGGAGATAGATAGGTAGTCACATTAAGGAGAGCATTAATTAATTTAACATATTTAGCTTTATCTAAGAACTGTGAGAATACTTACTTCATAGCTTGCAATTTGACATAGCACAATATAGGTCAATATACAGGCATGAATGGAGAAAGCCACTTCATTAGCAGCCACATGAATCATCTGAAATTAAAGGAGACAAAGATTAAAGCTGATTGAGGAAGAAGGTAAGGTAGAGTTTAAGATTAGAAACAAACCTGTCCAATTGGTAGCACGTCATCACATTGCAAAAGTAAGGGAAAAAACATAATTTCATCACATTGCAGAAAGTGTGATTTGTTTGATAGAAAGAAAAGAGAAGGAAGAAGTGGTCTCCCTCCCTTTTTCCATCATTTTTTACATGTACCAAACAGCCTAATAAAAACTAATTGAAATATTCAGGTGATAAGATTGAGTAACTTATTTAATGACGATTCTTACCAATTAATTTTGCAACTGGAGCAAGAGAAAATAACATATACCAAACATGGATGCAATGGAATGTGGTGGTGGGTTTAATTTGGAGGAGGATGTCTCCAGTTATATTATTGTATTTGAAAATTTACGAAAAATTAAAGCTTAATCTACAAAATAAGTAGGAAGTATATGTATAAATTAAGAACATTATATATAATAATGATAGAGAAAACGAAACTAGTGGGTTATAGGAGGTAAATAACAATAATCTAGACAGCACAAAATTGTCTGACGAATAATATCTTCCAGGCCATGATTGTACCTAAATCCCAAATCCTTTTAGTTTCTTTGAGGAAATCTCAGATCCAACTTTGTTATGATTTTCTTCAGTAATCCTGTAGATGTATATATACGTATAAAAAAAATTAAAAAAACAAAACAAAAAAAAAGAAAAATGTAATATAATTTACCTGTGCATTAAATTAGAGGAAGGATAGTGTTGAAAAAGAAGGTTAAGCAAGTGGGAGAAAGAACAAGTTTGGGTGCAGCATATGTGTCTGCCTTGTGCTTTAGCATTCTCCATAAGGAATATGTGGGCTCTGCATATATCTTCAATATGAACTAAGGCTATGGATCCCATTCTTGAATTTACAGCACATAGTATGTTGAAGAACTCAGTTTCACCTATACATTATTAATAATGTAGTGAGGAGTGAGGAGAATATAATTAAGAAGTGGCGAATTAGAGATTAAATTAAAATGAGGACTTGTGATTGGTGAGAGTAGAAGTTGAAGGCTTTATGGTACAGAAGCAGTGAAGAAACATATCAAGAAACATACCTCAAACTAAACAAACACCATTGCAAACTTACCTCAAGGCTATTTACTGGATGAATGAATAGTGTGTAGCAGTGGTCGGCGGCAAATGGCGGTGGTTGCAGAGAAATGAAAGCGAGAATGAAGAGCGAGTCCAAGAGTGAAAAGTACCTTTATCCAAGAGAGAAAGCACCCAAGTGGACAACTATGAAATACAAATTTCCAGCAATTTTATAGCAAGAACAGAGAGATCATATTAACAACTCATATATTCATAAAAAAAATCTCTTAATTGGTGCATGTAGTATTAGCCATTATTATAGACAAAGCTAGAAGAATTAATAGCACAGGACACCAATCTACAAGCCGTAAAAAAAATGCCACACACCTGCCATTCACTCTGCTTCTTCCTCTGTTAGCTTCACTACAAAAAAAATCTCTTCAGTACTTGATGTTTCACACCAGTCTTCGAACAAAATTGCTCCATCTAAGTTTTGCATGCTTCTGGATTCTCCATCGAACCATCTCCAAAAATGCCAGCATCTTCACCTCCGGCTCAGAGAATGAATCGCAAAAAACGAAGATGAAATGTGTGAGAGAGAGAGATAAGAAGGGGCACCTGCAGCATGTTCGGTGGTGGAGCTTTGACGGTGGCAGAACATCGACGGTGGCGGAAGGCTCACATCAGAGAAGATTGTTCAATATGCACTCAATCGACGGAACACTCAAGTAGGGAGGCTAGCAGGAAAAATAGGGTTTTGTAAAAAGAAGCAAAAAAAAAAACAAAAAGGCTTTTTTATGTGGTTTTTTTTAAAAAAAGGCCTTTTTTTACGGTTTAAAAACTGCACAAAAATTAGAGCATTTACTGGCGGTTTTCAGAAACCGCTGGAAACTAACCGCCGCTAATAATCCGTTTTTTTGTAGTGAACTGATGAATATCAAGTTTTCGAAATACTCACTGGCGAAAACTGATGAATATCAAGTTTTCAAAACATTCATTGGCGAAACCTGATTAACAAGAAAATCAAGTTTTCGAAACACTCATTGGCGAAAACTGGTGAATATCAGGTTTTTGAAACACTGACCGACGAAAACTGATGAATATCAAGTTTTCGAAACACTCATCGGCGAAAACTGATTAACAAGAAAATCAAGTTTTCGAAACACTCATTGGTAAAAACTGAAGAATATCAAGTTTTCGAAACACTAATCGGCGAAAATTAATGAATATCAAGTTTTCGAAACACTCATCGGCGAAAACTGATTAACAAGAAAATCAAGTTTTCGAAACACTCATTGGCAAAAACTGATGAATATCAAGATTTTGAAACACTCATCGGCGAAAACTAAGGAATATCATGTTTTCAAAACACTCATTGGCGAAAACTGATTAACAAGAAAATCAAGTTTTCGAAACACTAATTGGCGAAAACTGATGAATATCAAGTTTTCGAAACACTATTCGGCGAAAACTGATGAATATCAAGTTTTCGAAACACTCATAGGAGAAAACGGATTAACATGAAAATCGAGTTTTCGAAACACTCATTGGCGAAAACTGAAGAATTTCAAGTTTTCGAAACACTAACCGGCGAAAACTGATGAATATCAAGTTTTTGAAACACTCATCGGCGAAAATTGATTAACAAGAAAATCAAGTTTTCGATACACTCATTGGCGAAAACTGTTGGATATCAAGTTTCCGAAACACTAATCGACGAAAACTGATAAATATCAAGTTTTCGAAACACTATTCGGCGAAAACTGATAAATATCAAGTTTACGAAACACTGACCGGCGAAAACTTCTGAATATCAAGTTTTCGAAACACTCATCGGCGAAAACTGATTAACAACAAAATCATGTTTTCGAAACACTCATTGGCGAAAACTAATGAATATTAAGTTTTTGAAACATTCACCGGCAAAAACTGATGAATATCAAATTTTCGAAACACTCATCGGCGAAAACTGATTAACAAGAAAATCAAGTTTTCGAAACACTCTTTGGCGAAAACTGATGAATATCAACTTTTCGAAACAATCAATGGCAAAAACTGATAAACAAGAAAATCATGTTTTTGAAACACTTAATGACGAAAACTGATGAATATCATGTATTCAGAAAACTCACCAGCAAAAGCTGATGAATATCATGTTTTCGAAACTTTCATCGGCAAAAACTGATTAACACGAAAATCATGTTTTTGAAACAGTGATTGGCCAAAACTGATGAATATTTAGTTTTCAAAACACTCACCGCGCGAAAACTAATGAATATCAAGTTTTCGAAACACTCATCGGCGAAAATAGATTAACAAGAAAATCAAGTTTTCGAAACGCTCATTGGTGAAAACTGATGAATATCAAGTTTTTGAAACAGTCATTGGCAAAAATTGAGGGATATCAAGTTTTCGAAACTCTCATCGGCGAAAACTGATGAATATCAAGTTTTCGAAACACTCGTCGGCGAAAACTGATTAACATGAAAATCAAGTTTTCGAAACACTCTTTGGTGAAAACTGATGAACTAGTTTTCAAAACACTCACCGGCGAAAACTGATCAATAACAAATTTTTGAACCACTCATCGGCGAAAACTGATTAACAAGAAAATCAAGTTTTCGAAATACCGATTGGGGAAAACTAAGGAATATCAAGTTCTCGAAACACACACCAGCGAAAACTAATGAATATCATGTTTTCGAAACACTCACCGGCGAAAACTGATTAACAAGAAAATTAAATTTTCGAAACCCTCATTGGCGAACACTGATGAATATCATGTTTTCGAAACACTCATTGGCGAAAAAGGATAAATATCAAATTTCCGAAACACTCACCGGCAAAAATTGATGAACATCATGTTTTTGAAACACTCATCGGCGAAAACTGATTAACAAGAAAATCAAGTTTTCGAAACACTCATTGGCGAAAACTAATGAATATCAAGTTTTCGAAACACTCATTGGCGAAAACTAATGAATATCAAGTTTCTGAAACACTCATCGGCGAAAACTAACGAATATCAAGTATTCAAAACACTCACTGATGAAAATTGATTGACAAGAAAATCAAGTTTTTGAAACACTCATTGGCAAAAATTAATGAATATCAAGTTTCCGAAACACTCATTGACAAAAACTGATGAATATCAAGTTTTCAAAACACTCATCGGCGAAAACTGATTAACAAGAAAATCATGTTTTTGAAACACTCATTGGCAAAAACTAATGAATATCAAGTTTTTGAAACACTCACCGGCGAAAACTGATGAATATCAAGTTTTCAAAACACTCATTGACAAAAACTGATTAACAAGAAAATCAAGTTTTCGAAACACTCATTGGTGAAAACTAAAGAATATCAAGTTTCTGAAACACTAATCGACAAAAACTGATGAATATCATGTTTTCGAAACACTTATCAGCAAAAATTGATTAACAAGAAATGAAGTTTTCGAAACAATCATTGGGAAAAACAGATGAATATCTGGTTTTCGAAACACCACCGGCAAAAACTGATTAACAAGGAAATCAAGATTTCGAAACACTCAATTGCGAAAACTGAAAAACATCAAGTTTCAGAAACACTCACCGACAAAAACTGATGAATATGAAGTTTTCAAAACACTCATCGCCGAAAATTGATTAACAAGAAAATCATGTTCTCGAAACATTAGTTGGCGAAAACTAAAGAATATCAAGTTTCGAAACAGTCATAGGCGAAAACTGATGAATATCAAGTTTTTGAAACACTTATCGGCGAAAGCTGATGAATATCAAGTTTTCGGCACACTCATCGGCGAAAACTGATTAACGAGAAAATCAAGTTTTTGAAACACCCATTGGCAAAAACTGATGAATATCAAGTTTTTCGAAACACTCACTAGCGGAAACTAACTAATATCAAGTTTTCGAAACACTCATCGGCGAAAACTGATTAACAAGAAAATCAAGTTTTTGAAACACTCATTGGCGAAAACTGATGAATATCAAGTTTCTGAAACACTAACCGACAAAAACTGATGAATATCAAGTTTTAGAAACACTCATCAGCGAAACTGATTAACAAGAAAATCATGCTTTCGAAACACTCATTGGCGAAAACTGACGAATATCAAGTTTCCGAAACACTAATCGGCGAAATCTGATGAATATCAAGTTTTCGAAACACTCATGAGGGAAAACTAATCAACAAGAAAATCATATTTTTGAAACACTAATTGGCGAAAGCTGATGAATATCACGTTTTCAAAACACCCACCAGCAAAAACTGATGAATATCAAGTTTTCGAAACACTCACCGGCGAAAACTGATGAATATCAAGTTTTCGAAACACTCATCGGCGAAAATTGATTAACAAGAAAATCATGTTTTCGAAACACTCATTGGTGAAAACTGATGAATATCTAGTTTTCGAAGCAATCATCAAAGAAAACTAATGAATATCAAGTTTTCGAAACAGTCATCGGCGAAAACTGATCAATATCAAATTTTCGAAACACTCATTGGGAAAAGCTGATTAATAAGAAAATCAAGTTTTTGAAACACTCATTGGCGAACACTGATGAATATCATGTTTTCGAAACACTCACCGGCGAAAGCTGATTAACAAGAAAATCAAGTTTTCGAAACACTCATTGGCAAAAACTGATGAATATCAAGTTTCCGAAACACTCACCGGCAAAAAATGATGAATATCTTATTTTCGAAAAACTCATAGGCGAAAACTGATTAACAAGAAAATCAAGTTTTCGAAACACTAAATGGCGAAAACTGATGAATATCAAAAATTCAAAACGCTCACTGGCGAAAACTGATTAACAGGAAAATTATGTTTTCGAAACACTAATCGGCAAAAACTGGTAAATATCAACTTTTCGAAACACTCACCGGTGAAAAGTGAATAATAGCAAGTTTTCGAAATACTCATCGGCAAAAACTAATTAACAAGAAAATCAAGTTTTCAAAACACTCATTAGCGAAAACTAAAGAAAATCAAGTTTTCGAAATAGTGACCGGCGAAAACTGATGAATATCAAGTTTTCGAAACACTCATCGGCGAAAATTGATTAACAAGAAAATCAAGTTTTCGAAACACTCATTGGCGAAAACTAATGAATATCATGTTTTCGAAACACTCACCGACAAAAACTGATGAATATCAAGTTTTCCAAACACTCACCGGCGAAAAATGATGAATATGATGTTTTCGAAACACTCATCAGCGAAAACTTATGAATATTAAGTTTTTGAAACTCTCATCGCCGAAAACTGATTAACAAGAAAATCAAGTTTTCGAAACACCCATTAGCGAGAGCTGATGAATATCAAGTTTTCGAAACACTCATCGGCAAAAACTGATTAAAAAGAAAATTAAGTTTTCGAAACACTCATTGCCAAAATCTGATGAATTTCAAGTTTTTAAAACACTCACCGGCGAAAACTGATGAATATCAAGTTTTTGAAACAGTCATCGGCGAAAACTTATCAATATCAAATTTTAGAAATTGCTGAAAATTGAATAACAAGAAAATCAAGTTTTCGAAACACTCATTGGCGAAAACTAATGAATATCAAGTTTTCGAAACACTCACCGGCGAAAACTGATGAATATAAAGTTTTTGAAACACTCATCGGCAAAAACTGATTAACAAGAAAATCAAGTTTTCGAAACACTCATTTGCGAAAACTGATGAATATCAAGTTTCCGAAACACTATTCGGCGAAACATGATGAATATCAAGTTTTCGAAACACTCACAGAAGAAAATTAATGAATATCATGATTTCGAAGCACTCATCGGCAAAAATTGATTAACAAGAAAATCAAGTTTTCGAAACACTCATTGGCGAAAACTGATGAATATCAAGTTTCCGAAACACTCACCAGCGGAAACTAATGAATTTTACATTTTCGAAACACTCATCAGCAAAAATTGATTAACAAGAAAATCAAGTTTTCGAAACACTCATTGTCGAAAACTGATGAATATCACGTTTCCGAAACACTAAACGGCTAAAACTAATGAGTATCAAGTTTTCGAAACACTCATCGGCGAAAACTGATTAACAAGAAAATCAATTTTTCGACACACTCATTGGCGAAAGCTGATGAATATCAACTTTTCTAAACACTCATCGGCGATAACTGATGAATATTAAGTTTTCGAAACAGTCATGGGCGAAAACTGATAAACAAGAAAATCAAGTTTTCGAAATACTCATTGGGAAAAACTGATGAATATCAAGTTTCCGAAACAATAATCGGCGAAAGATGATGAATATCACGTTTTCGAAACACTAACAGACGGAAACTGATAAATATCAAGTTTTCGGAACACACATATGGAAAAACTGATTAACAAGAAAATCAAGTTTTTGAAACACTCATTGGCGAAAACTGATGAATATCAAGTTTCTGAAACACAAATCGGCGAAAACTGATGAATATCAAGTTTTCGAAACACTCATTGGCGAAAACTGATTAACAAGAAAATCAAGTTTTCGAAACACTCATTGGGGAAAGCTGATGAATATCAAGTTTCCGAAACACTAATCGGCGAAAACTGATGAATATCAAGTTTTTGAAACACTCACTGGTGAAAACTGATGAATATCAAGTTTTTGAAACACTCATCAGCAAAAACTGATGAATATCAAGTTTTTAAAACACTCATCGGCGAAAACTGATTAACAAGAAAATCAAGTTTTCGAAACACTCATTGGCGAAAACTGATGAATATCAAGTTTTTGAAACACTCATCGGCAAAAACAGATGAATATCAAGTTTTTGAAACACTCATCGGCGAAAACTGATTAACAAGAAAATCAAGTTTTCGAAACCCTCATTTGCGAAAACTGAAGAATATCATGTTTTCGAAACACTCACCGGCGAAAACTGAAGAATTTCAAGTGTTCGAAACACTCATCGGCGAAAACTGATTAACAAGAAAATCAAGTTTTCGAAACACTCATTGGCGAAAACTAATGAATATCAAGAGTTCGAAACACACACCGACGAAAAGTAATGAATATCAGGTTTTCGAAACAGTCATCGGCGAAAACTGATCATTATCAAATTTTCAAAATACTCATATGTGAAAACTGATTAACAAGAAAATCAAGTTTTCGAAACACCCATTGAAGAAAACTAATGAATATCAAGTTTTCGAAACACTCACCGGTGAAAACTAATGAATATCATGTTTTCGACATAGTCATCGGCGAAAACTGATCATTATCAAATTTTCGAAACACTCATTGCCGAAAATTGATTAACTAGAAAATCAAATTTTCAAAAGACCCACTGGCGAAAACTGATGAATATCAAGATTCCGAAACACTCATCGACGAAAACTAATGAATATCAAGTTTTCAAAACACTCATTGGCGAAAACTGATTAACAAGAAAATCAAGTTTTCGAAACAATCATTGGCGAAAACTGATGAATATCATGTTTTTGAAACACTCACCGGCGAAAACTGATGAATATCAAGTTTTCGAAACACTCATCGGCGAGAACCGATTAACAAAAAAATCAAGTTTTCGAAACACTCATTGGCGAAAACTGATGAATATCAAGTTTCCGAAACTATCACAGGCGAAAACTGATAAATAACAAGTTTTCGAAACACTCATCGACGAAAACTGATTAACAAGAAAATCAAAATTTCGAAACACCCATTGGAACACTAATTGGCGAAAACTAATGAATATCAAGTTTTCGAAACACTCATCGGCGAAAACTGTCAAACAAGAAAATCATGATTTCGAAGCACTCATAGGCGAAAACTGATGAATATCAAGTTCTCGAAACACTCATGGGCTAAATCTGATGAATATCAAGTTTCCGAAACACTAATTGGTAAAAATTGATAAACATCAAGTTTTCGAAACACTTATCTGTGAAAGCTGATTAACAAGAAAATAAAGTTTTCGAAACACTCATGGGCGAAATCTGATGAATATCAAGTTTCCGAAACACTAATCGGCGAAAACTGATGAATATCAAGTTTCCGAAACACTCACAGGCGAAAACTGATGAATATGAAGTTTTCGAACCCTCATCGGAGAAAACTGATTAACAAGAAAATCAAGTTTTTGAAACACCCATTGGCGAAAACTAATGAATATCAAGTTCCGAAACACTCATTGGGGAAAACTGATGAATATCACGTTTTCGAAACACTAATCGGCAAAAACTGATGAATATCAAGTTTCTGAAACACTCACAGGCGAAAACTGATGAATATCAAGTTTTGGAAACACTCATCGGCGAAAACTGATTAACAAGCAATTCAAGTTTTCGAAACACTCATTGGCGAAAACTGATTAAGATCAAGTTTCCAAAACACTCATTGGGGAAACTGATTAATATCAAGTTTTCGAAACACTCATTGGCGAAAACTGATTAAGATCAAGTTTCCGAAACACTCATTGTTGAAACTGATTAATATCAAGTTTTCGAAACTGATTAACAAGAATATCAAGTTTTCGAAACACTCATCCGCAAAAACTGATTAACAAGAAAATCAAGTTATCGAAACACTCATTGGAAAAAACTGATGAATATCAAGTTTCCGAAACACTACTCGGGGAAAACTGATGAATATCACGTTTGCGAAACACTCACAGGCGAAAACTGATGAATATCAAGTTTTCGAAACACTCATCGGCGAAACCTGATTAACAAGAAAATCAAGTTTTCGAAACACTCATTGGCGAAAACTGTTGAAGGTCAAGTTTCCGAAATACTCACCGGCAAAGACTGATGAATATCAAGTCTTCGAAACACTCATCGGCGAAAACTAATTAACAAGAAAATCAAGTTTTCAAAACATTCAATGGTGAAGATTGATGAATATCAAGTTTTCTAAACACTCACAGGCGAAAACTGATTAATATCAAGTTTTCGAAACACTCATCGGCGAAAAGTGATTAACAAGAAAACCAAAATTTCGAAACACCCATTGGCAAAAACTAAGGAATATCAAGTTTTCGAAACACTCACCGGCGAAAACTGATGAATATCAAGTTTTCGAAACACTCATCGGCGAAAACTGAATAACAAGAAAATCAAGTTTTCGAAACACTAATTGGCGAAAACTGATGAATATCAAGTTTCCGAAACACTGATCGAAGAAAACTGATGAATATCAAGTTTCCGAAACACTCAGAGGTGAAAACTGATGAATATCAAGTTTTCGAAACACTCATCGGCGACAAGTGATTAACAAGAAAATCAAGTTTTGGAAACACTCACCAGTGAAAACTGATGAATATCAAGTTTTCGAAACACTCACCGGCGAAAACTAATGAATATTAAGTTTTCCAAACACTCATCAGCAAAAAAAGATTAATAAGAAAATCAAGTTTTCGAAACACTCATTAGCGAAAACTGATGAATTTCAAGTTTCTGAAATACTTACTGGCAAAGATTAATGAATATCATGTTTTCGTAACACTCATCGGTGAAAACTGATTAACAAGAAAATCAAAATTTCGAAACACTCATTTGCGAAAACTGATGAATTTCAAGTTATCGAAACACTCACCGATGAGAACTGATGAATATCAAGTTTTCAAAACACTCATCGGCGAAAACTGATTAACAAGAAAAATCAAATTTTCGAAACTCTCACCGGCGAAAACTGATGAATATCATGTTTTCGAAACACTCATTGGCCAAAACTAATCAGCAAGAAAATCAAGTTTTCGAAACACGAATTGGCAAAAACTGAAGAATCTCAAGTTTTTGAAACACTCACTGGCGATAAGTGATGAATATCAAGTTTCCGATACACTCATCGGCGAAAACTGATTGACAAGAAAATCATGTTTTCGAAACACTCATCGGTGAAAACTGAAGAATATCAAGATTCCAAAACACTCACCGGCGAGAACTGATTAATATTAAGTTTTCGAAACACTCATCGGCGAAAATTGATTAACAAGAAAATCAAGTTTTCAAAACACTCATTGGCGAAAATTGATGAATATCAAGTTTTCGAAACACTCACCAGCGAAAATGATTAACAAGAAAGTCATGTTTTCGAAACACTCGCTGGGAAAAATTGAAGATTATCAAGATTCCGAAACACTCATCGGCTAAAACTAATGAATATCAAGTTCTCGAAACACTCATCGGCGAAAACTGATTAACAAAAAATCAATTTTTCGAAACACTCATTGGCAAAAACTGATGAATATCAAGTTTTCGAAACACTCACCGGCGAAAACTGATGAGTATCAAGCTTTCGAAACACTCATCGGCGAAAACTGATTAACAAGAAAATTAAGTTTTTGAAACACTCATTGGGAAAAATTGATGAATATCATGTTTACGTAACACTCATCAACGAAAACTGTTGAATATCAACTTTTTGAAACACTCATCGACGAAATGTGATTAACAAGAAAAGGAAGTTTTTGAAACACTCATTGGCGAAAAGTGATGAATATCAAATTTTGGAAACACTCACCGGTGAAAACTGATCAATATCAAGTTTTCGAAACACTCGTCTGCGTAAACTGATCAATATTAAGTTTTCGAAACACTGATCGGCGAAAACTGATTAACAAGAAAATCAAGTTTTCGAAACACCCATTGGCGAAAATTGATGAATATCATGTTTCTGAAACTCTAATCGGCGAAAACTGATTATCAAGAAAATCAAGTTTTCGAAACACTCATTGGCGAAAACTGAGGAATATCAAGTTTTCGAAACACTCACCGGCGAAAACTAATGAATATCAAGTTTTCGAAACACTCATCGGCGAAAACTGATCAATATAAAATTTTCGAAACACTCATTGGCGAAAACTGATGAATATCAAGTTTTCGAAACACTCACCGGCGAAAACTGATGAATATCAAGTTTTCAAAACACTCACCGCCAAAAACTGATGAATATCATGTTTTTGAAACACTCACCGACGAAAACTGATTAACAAGAAAATAAAGTTTTCGAAACACTCATTGGCGAAAACTAATGACTATCAAGTTTTCGAAACACTCACCGGCAAAAACTGATGAATATCAAGCTATTGAAACACTCATCGGCGAAAACAGATTAACAAGAAAATCATGTTTTCAAAACACACATTGGCGAAAGCTGATGAATGTCATGTTTTCAAAACACTCATCGGCGAAACTGATTAACAAGAAAATCAAGTTTTCAAAACACTTAAAGCCGAATACTGAAGAATATCATCTTTTTAAAACACTAATCGGCGAAAACTGATGTATATCAAGTTTTCGAAACACTCACTGGTAAAACCTGATAAATATCAAGTTTTCGAAACACAAATCGGAGAAACCTGATGAATATGAGGTTTTTGAAACACTCATCGGCGAAAACTGATTAACAAGAAAATCAAGTTTTCGAAAAACCTATTGGCGAAAAATAAGGAATATCTAGTTTTCGAAACAATCATTGGCGAAAACTGATTAACAAGAAAATTAAGTTTTCAAAACACTCATAGGCGAAAACTGATGAATTGCAAGTTTCTGAAACACTTATTGGCGAAAACAGATGAATATAAAGTTTTCGAAACACTCACAGGGGAAAACTAATAAATTTCAAGTTTTCGAAACACTCACCGGCAAAAACTGAACAATATCTAGTTCTCGAAACACTCACCGGCAAAACCTAATCATTATCAAGGTTTCGAAACACTCATCGGCGAAATATGATAAATATCAAGTTTTCGAAACACTCATTGGCGAAAACTGAATAACAAGAAAATCAAGTTTTGGAAACACTCATCGGTGAATACTGTTGAATATCAAGCTTCTGAAACACTCATCGGCGAAAACTGATCAATATCATGTTTTCCAAACACTCATCGGAGAAAACTGATTAACAAGAAAATCAAGTTTTTGAAACACTCATTGGCGAAAACTGATGACTGTGAAGTTTCCGAAACACTAATTGACGAAAACTGAGGAATATCAAGTCTTCAAAACACTCACAGGCAAAAATTGATGAATATCAAGTTTTCGAAATACTCATCGGCGAAAACTGATTAACAAGAAAATCAAGTTTTCGAAACACTCATTGGCGAAAACAGAGGAATATCAAGTTTTTGACACACTCATTGTTGAAAACTGATTAACAAGAAAATCAAGTTTTCGAAACACCCATTGGTGAAAACTGATGAATATCAAGTTTTCGAAACACTCATCGGCGAAAACTAATGAATATCAAGTTTTCGAAACACTCATCGGCGAAAACTGATTAACAAGAAAATCAATTTTTCGAAACACTCATTGACAAAAACTGATGAATATCAAGTTTTCGAAACACTCATAGGCGAAAACTAAAGAATATCAAGTTTTCGAAACACTAATCGGCGAAAACTGATGAATATCAAGTTTTCGAAACACTCGTCGGTGAAAACTAATGAATATTTAGTTTTCGTAACACTTACCTGCGAAAATAGATTAATATCATGTTTTTAAGACACTCATCGGTGAAAACTGATCAACAAGAAAATCAAGATTTCGAAATACTCATTGGCGACAACTGATGAATATCAAGTTTTCGAAACACTCATCGGCGAAAACTAATGAATATCAAGTTTTTCAAACACTCACAGGCGAAAACTGATGAATATCAAGTTTTCGAAACACTCATCGGCGAAAACTAATTAATAGGAAAATGAAGTTTTCGAAACACTCATTGTCGAAAACTGATGAATATCAAGTTTTCGAAACACTCATCGGCGAAAATTGATCAACAAGAATATCAATTTATTGAAACACTCTTCGGCAAAAAATGATGAATATCATGTTTCCGAAACACTCACTGACGAAAACTGATGAATATCATGATTTCAAAACACTCATCGGCGAAAATTGATTAACAAGAAAATCATGTTTTCAAAACACTCATTGGCGAAAACTGATGAATATCAAGTTTTCGAAACACTCATCAACAAAAATTGATGAATATCAAGTTTTCAAAACACTCATCGGCGAAAACTGATTAACAAGAAAATCATGTTTTTGAAACACTCATTGGCGAAAACTGATGAATATCAAGTTTTCAAAATACTCACCGGCGAAAAATTATGAATATCAAGTTTTTGTAACACTCATCGGCCAAAACTAATTAACAAGAATTTAATGTTTTCGAAACACTCATTGGCGAAAACTTATGAATATCAAGTTTCCGAAACACTCATCGGTGAAAACTGATTAACAAGAAAATCAATTTTTCGAAACACTCATTGGCGAAAACTAATGAATATCAAGTTTTTGAAACACTCATCGGCGAAAACTGATGAATATCAAGTTTTCGAAACACTCATCGGCGATAACTTATTAACAAGAAAATCAAGTTTCCCAAATAATCTTCGGCAAAAACTGATGAATATCAATTTTTGAAACACTAATCGGCGAAAACTGATGAATATCAAGTTTTTGAAACACTCATCGGCAATAACTGTAGAACAACAAAATCATGTTTTCGAAACACCCATTAGCGTAGACAGTTGAATATCAAGTTTTCGAAACACTCACCGACGAACACTGATGAATATCAAGTTTTCGACACACTCACCGGCGAAAACTGATTAACAAGAATATCAAGTTTCGAAACACTCACAGGCAAAAACTGATGAATATCATGTTTTCCAAACAATAATCGGCGAAAACTGATGAATATCATGTTTTCGAAACACTCATCGGCGAAAATTGATGAATATCAAGTTTTCGAAACACTCACTGGCGAAAACTAATTAAATACAAAATCAAGTTTTCGAAATCTCGTTGGCGAAAACTGATGAATATCAAGTTTTCGAAACACTCACTGGTAAAAATTGATGAGTATCATGTTTTCGAAACACTCATCGGCGAAAACTGATTAAAAAGAAAATCATGTTTTCGAAACACTCATTGGCGAAAACTGATGATTATCAAGTTTTCGAAACACTCATCGGCGAAAACTGATTAACAAGAAAATCAAGTTTTCAAAACACTCACCAGCGAAAACTAATGAATATCAGATTTTCAAAACACTAATCGGCAAAAACTGACGAATATCAAGTTTTCAAAACACTAATCGGAGAAAACTGATGAATACCAAGTTTTTGAAACACTCAACGGCGAATACTAATAAACAAGAAAATCATGTTTCTGAAACACTAATTGGCGAAAACTGATGAATATCATGTTTTTAAAACTCACACCGGCGAAAACTGATTAACAAGAAAATCAAGTTTCCGAAACATTCATTGGCAAAAACTGATGAATATCAAGTTTTCAAAACACTAATCAGCGAAAACTAATGAATATCAAGTTTTCAAAACACTCACCGACAAAAACTGATGAAGATCAAGTTTTCGAAAACATTTATCGGCAAAACTGATGAATATCAAGTTTCCGAATCACTAATCGGCGAAAACTAATGAATATCAAGTTTCTGAAACACTCATAGGCAAAAACTGATCAATATCAAGTTCTCGAAACTCTCATCGGCAAAAACTAATTAACAAGAAAATCAAGTTTTCGAAACACTCGTTGGCGAAAACATATGAATATCAAGTTTTCGAAACAATCATCGACGGAAACTGATTAAGAAGAAAATCAAGTTTTTGAAACACTCATTGGCGAAAACTGTTGAATATCAAGTTTTTGAAACACTCACGGGCGAAAACTGATGAATATCGTGTTTTCGAAACACACATAGGCGAAAAATAATTAACAAGAAAATCAAGTTTTCGAAACACTCATTGGCGAAAACTGATGAATATCAAGTTTCCGAAACACTAATCGGCGAAAACTGATGAATATCAAGTTTTTGAAACACTCACCGACGAAAACTGATGAATATCAAGTTTTCGAAACACTCACCGGCGAAAACTGATGAATATCAAGTTTTTGAAACACTCAATGGCGAAAACTGATTAACCAGAAAATCATGTTTTCGAAACACCCATTGACGAAAACTAAGGAAGATCAAGTTTTCGAAGCACTCACCGGCGAAAACTGATGAATATCAAGTTTTCGAAACACTCACCGTCGAAAACTAAGGAATATCAAGTTTTTGAGAACATTTATCGGCAAAAACTGATCAATAACAAATTTTCGAAACACTCATTGCCGAAAACTGATTAACAAGAAAATCTAGTTTTCGAAACACCCATTGGCGAAATTTAATGAATATCATGTTTTCGAAACACTCACCAGCGAGAACTGATCAATATTAAGTTTTGGAAACAGTCATCGGCAAAAACTGATTAACAAGAAAGTCATGTTTTCGAAACACCAATTGGCGAAAACTAATTAATATCAAGTTTTCGAAACAATCATCGGTGAAAACGGATTAACAAGAAAATCATGTTTTCGAAACACTCATTAGCGAAAACTAATGAATATCGAGATTTCGAAAAACTCATCGGCGAAAACTGATTAACAAGAAAACCAATTTTTCGAAACACTCATTGGCGAAAACTAATGAATATCAAGTTTTCGAAACACTGACTAGCAAAAACTGATGAATATGAACTTTTCGAAACACTCATGGACGAAAGCTGATTACCAATAAAATCAAGTTTTCGAAACACTCACCGGCGAAAATTGATGAATATCAATTTTTCGAAACACTCACCGGCGAAAACTGATTAACAAGAAAATAAAGTTTTCGAAACATTAATTGGCAAACACTGATGAATATCAAGTTTCCGAAACACTAATCGGCGAAAACTGATGAATATCAAGTTTTCGAAACACTCATCGGCGAAAACTGATTAATAAGAAAATCAAGTTTTCCTAACACTCATTGGCGAAAACTGATGAATATCAAGTTTTCGAAACACTCATTGGCGAAAACTGATTAACAAGAAAATCAAGTTTTAAAAACACTTATTGGCGAAAACTGACGAATATCAAGTTTCCGAAACACTCCTTGGCAAAAATTAATAAATATCAAGTTTCGGAAACACTAATCGGCGAAAACTGAAGAATATCAAGTTTTCGAGACACTCATCATCGAAAACTGGTGAATATGAAGTTTTCGAAACACTCATCGGCGAAAACTGATTAAGAAGAAAATCATGTTTTAGAAACACTCATTGGCGAAAACTGATGAATATCAAGTTTTCGAAACACTCATTGGCGAAAACTGATTAACAAGAAAATCAAGTTTTCGAAACACTTATTGGTGAAAATTGATGAATATCAAGTTTTCGAAACACTCACCGGCGAAAACTGATGAATATCAAGTTTTCAAAACACTCATCGGCGAAAACTGATTAACAAGAAAATCAAGTTTTTGAAACACCCATTGGCGAAAACTAATGAATATCAAGTTTTCGAAACACTTACCAGCGAAAACTGATGAATATAAAGTTTTCGAAACACTCACTGGCAAAACCTGACGAATATCAAGTTTACGAAACACTCGTTGGCGAAAACTGATTAGCAAGAAAATCAAGTTTTCAAAACACTCATTGGCGAACACTAATGAAAATCAAGTTTTCGAAAGACACACCGGGGAAAACTGATAAACAAGAAAATCAAGTTTTTGAAACATTCATTGGCAAAAACTGATGATTATCAAGTTTCCGAAACACTCACCGGCGAAAACTGATGAATATCAAGTTTTCGAAACACTCATCGGCGAAAATTTATTAACAGGAAAATCAAGTTTTCGAAACACTCATTGGCGAACGCTGATGAAAATCAAGTTTTCGAAACACTCACCGGCGAAAACTAATTGACAAGAAAATCATGTTTTCGAAACACTCATTGGGGAAAACTGATGGATATCAAGTTTTCGAAACACTCATTGGCAAAAACTGATGAATATTAAGTTTTCGAAACACTCATCGGCGAAAACTGATTAACAAGAAAATCAAGTTTTCGGAACACTCATTGGCGAATACTAATGAATATAAAGTTTTCGAAATACTCACGGGCGAAAATTGATGGATATCAGGTTTTCGAAATATTCATTTCTGAAAACTAAGGAATATCAAGTTTTCGAAACACTCACCGGCGAAAACTGATTAACAAGGAAATCAAGTTTTCGAAACACTCATTGGGGAAAACTGATGAATATCAAGTTTTCGAAACACTCACCGGCGAAAACTAATGAATATTAAGTTTTCGAAACAGTCATCGGCAAAAACTGATCAATATCCGAAACACTCATTGGGGAAAACAGATTAACAAGAAAATCAAGTTTTCGAAACACCCATTGGCGAAAACTAATGAATATCAAGTTTTCGAAACACTCACCGGAGAAATCTGATGAATATCAAGTTTTCGAACCACTCATTGGCGAAAACTGATTAACAAGAAAATCAAGTTTTCGAAACACTCATTGGCAAAAACTAATGAATATCAAGTTTTTGAAACACTCACCGGCGAAAACTGATTAGTATTAAGATTTCGAAACACTCATGGGCGAAAACAGATTAACAAGAAAATCAAGTTTTCGAAACACTCATTGGCGAAAACTGATGAATATCAAGTTTTCGAAACACTCACCGGCGAAAAATGATGAATATCAATTTTTCGAAACACTCATCGGCGAAAACTGATGAATGTCAAGTTTTCGAAACACTCATCGGCGAAAACTGATGAATATCAAGTTTTCGAAACACTCATCGGCGAAAACTAATTAACAAGAAAATCATGTTTTCGAAACACTCATTGGCGAAAACTGATGAATATCAAGTTTTCGAAATACTCATTGGCGAAAACTTATTAACAAGAAAATCAAGTTTTCGAAACACTCATTAGCGATAACTGATGAATATCAAGTTTTCGAAACACTCATCGGCGAAAACTGATGAATATCAAGTTTTCGAAACACTCATTGGCGAAAACTGATTAACAAGAAAATCAAACTTTTGAAACACCCATTTGCGAAAGCTAATGAATATCAAGTTTTCGAAACACTTACCAGCGAAAACTGATGAATATAAAGTTTTCGAAACACTCACTGGCAAAACCTGACGAATATCAAGTTTACGAAACACTCGTTGGCGAAAACTGATTAGCAAGAAAATCAAGTTTTCAAAACACTCATTGGCGAACACTAATGAAAATCAAGTTTTTGAAAGACACACCGGGGAAAACTGATAAACAAGAAAATCAAGTTTTTGAAACATTCATTGGCAAAAACTGATGATTATCAAGTTTTCGAAACACTCACCGGCGAAAACTGATGAATATCAAGTTTTCGAAACACTCATCGGCGAAATTTGATTAACAGAAAAATCAAGTTTTCGAAACACTCATTGGCGAAAATTGATGAAAATCAAGTTTTCGAAACACTCACTGGTGAAAACTAATTGACAAGAAAATCATGTTTTCGAAACACTCATTGGGGAAAACTGATGGATATCAAGTTTTCGAAACACTCATTGGCAAAAACTGATGAATATTAAGTTTTCGAAACACTCATCGGCGAAAACTGATTAACAAGAAAATCAAGTTTTCGGAACACTCATTGGCGAATACTAATGAATATAAAGTTTTCGAAATACTCACGGGCGAAAATTGATGGATATCAGGTTTTCGAAATATTCATTTCTGAAAACTAAGGAATATCAAGTTTTCGAAACACTCACCGGCGAAAACTGATTAACAAGGAAATCAAGTTTTCGAAACACTCATTGGGGAAAACTGATGAATATCAAGTTTTCGAAACACTCACCGGCGAAAACTAATGAATATTAAGTTTTCGAAACAGTCATCGGCAAAAACTGATCAATATCCGAAACACTCATTGGGGAAAACAGATTAACAAGAAAATCAAGTTTTCGAAACACCCATTGGCGAAAACTGATGAATATAAAATTTCCGAAACACTCATCGGCGAAAACTAATGAATATCAAGTTTTCAAAACACTCATCGGCGAATACTGATTAACAAGAAAATCAAGTTTTCGAAACACTCATTCGCAAAAACTAATCAAGATCAAGTTTTTGAAACCCTCAATGGCGAAAATTGATGAATATCAAGTTTTTGAAACACTCATCGGCAAAAACTGATTAACAAGAAAATTAAGTTTTCGAAACACTCATTGGCGAAAACTGATGAATATCAAGTTTCCGAAACACTAATTGGCGAAAACTGATGAATATCAACTTTTTAAAACACTAATTGGCGAAAATTGATAAACAAGAAAATCAAGTTTTTGAAACACTCATTGGCGAAAATTGAAGAATATTAAGTTTCAAAAGCACTCATCGGCGAAAACTGATCAAAATCAAGTTTTCAAAACATTCATCTGAAAAAACTATTAAAGAAGAAAATCAAGTTTTCGAAACAGTTATTGGCGAAAACTGATGAATATCATGTTTCCGAAACACTAACCGGCGAAAACTGATGAATATCAAGTTTTCGAAACACTCATTGGCGAAAACTGATTAACAAGAAAATTAATTTTTCGAAACACCCATTGTAACGTCCTAGTTTCTTTTTTGATTTTAGTTGCGGAATTAGGTTATTTACTTTACTTCTTAAAAATCCCAATCTAATTTTTCTCTTTTTCCTTTCATGAAGTTAAGTGTTTTCCCATGGATCGCTTACTCTCGGTTGGTTATTTTAACCTAAGAAACTAGAAGTTACATGTTTGATACTCTCGCGCTCTCCCAAAAAACATATACAAATAAAGTCAAGTGAAAATGAGGTTCTATACGTCTGCATATTACCTATGCAGTTCAAAACCTAAGTCTACAGCATATAATTCATACATACATATATATACATACATCAGTATCAAAGTTGGTGGCTCACAGGCCCAAAATAGTCAGTACTAAAGTTTATACTACAGTGACATCAAGGTCACTCCCAAAATGTGAGTCAGCTCTTGCTACCTGTCCATCTCACCCCTTTCTAAGTCCTTGGGGCATCAACCGAAGGGAAGAAGAAAAGGATGTTAATCGCCTTCAGGATTTGGAAGTATCCCAGAAGGGGTACCTCCAGGAGCTCTACCTTAATGTCTAGTAACAATATGTACCTAGGCATATGAACACACAAACGTAGTGAGATATAAAATCCCAGTAACGTAGATTACCAGTTTTATAAAAGACTAATTAGAGGTTCAGCTGCATTCCTAAGAATACAGAAAAATACTTCCTTCCCAATCAACAGATAATTTAAACTTAATACACATTGATTACAAGATATTTCCACTTTCAAAAAGAAAATCATTACATCAATCACAAGATATTTCCATTCACACCAATTCAGAGATATATGGTCATGCTACAAACTGTAAACTGGTGAAAAATCATTTTCATTTTAAAAACATGCATATTTACCACTATATGCAAGTTTCAGTCATGCCAGTCTTTTCAAAAAGATACATGTTTACCCCTACATGCAACCATCAAGTCTCTCCAGGACCTATTACAACTGGTTAAACCATTACCGTCACTTCAAAACAAATCTAATGAAACAGGACAATACCAACTTACCATTTACCACTATGGAAAGCTTGCCCAAATAAGGCCAACAGGTAATTACCTAACATCCCAGGGCGTCCCTCGGTGTGCGCACAAAGTTAGAACCTTAGGATCACCAGTCCCGGACTGGATTATTTCCTCACTAGTTGCTAGGCAGCTACGTCCCGAACGCATTCCTAGCCAGCCTAGTGTGTCCTTTTCATACAGATCAAATTATACATTATAATTTTTATCCACAAGTAATGTTTACTCAGTTGCCAAATAAATTGCCTCTCCAGGGCATCAAAACATAAATACTGCCTCTCCATGGCAATTTTACCATTTTACCCCTCCAGGGGCATATATATGCACATCAAAATACATATGCATGCTCAAAGGCCTGCCCTTCAAGCCATTTTAGTTTCACAGATGCATGCAAAAGTTCATTTTCATGATTTGGATGCCACACACTTAAATAGCCTGATAAAATCATTAAATTCAGCCACTGGTCAACAAAATCAAACAGAAGTAAACCACAACGCCAAATATAACTTACACGGTAAGTAACATGCATAATTATTGATTCAAGCATCCAAGGGTCATGAAATTTCACTACAAGCATCCTTAATGCATACTCAACGGCCTTTGTCAATTTTCCAGTAAAGATAATTGCATTTGGACCCTTAAATTCACAAATCTTTTCAAAGGAGTCCCATTCTTTTAAAGAAATAAATTCTAGGCACATTTCAAGTATTTAGACTTCATTTAGTCACCCAAATGGTCAATTAGGACCTACTACACACACCCAGAAAATTTCAACAGAATTGAACTAGAATTTGGGTAGAAATAGGACTTTTCAGCTTTTCTCAAGTTTTTCTTGCAATTTAGTCCATATTAAGACCCAAATTCTGTTCTGGGTTGTTTCAAACCAAAACCAAGGTGCAGCAAGTACCTAAAAGCTATTCGTGACTTGCTCCTGCAGTTTTCACAGAAAATTACCACCCAAAGGTCATACTTTTGCCGTAAAATACATGAAATTCTCAAGAAAACAAGTTGAGTCATAAAATGGGGTTAGGGGCCACTTTGACCACTTCCCTGCCCATACAGAGAACCATACTAACACACAGGACTAGAAAACACAAAAATTCAACCTCAGATTGCTCACTTTACACAAATTCTATTATAGAGACAAAAATAGTAAATTCAGTTCAGTTTAGCCCTATTGCTTCCCCTTTTCTGTTTTAACCTCTGCCCAGCACATTTTAGTGTCTCCTAAGCAAGACAAGACCACTAGTGGCTTGCACAGCAAGTGTGTGCAACCACATCAGTATAGAGTAGCTATTTTTGCAGGTCTTTCACTCTTTTTACCATTTTTCCTCTTTTGGCCTTTTTTTCTGTTTTCTAAGCCATAGGATAACACATTTTCTGTTTGGGAAGGGTACTTAGGAGGTTTAGAGGGTGGGAGGATAGACCTACCCTCTTAGAACCTGAGTACCCAAGTCTTAGAGTTGAACAGCCCACTTTTACCCTTTTCAATGCACATCTTTCCTAGCCTTAATTCTAAGGGTACTTTAACCCTATTTTTCTTGCTTTCATGCTTAGTCCCTTCACTACCCAATGTCCTAAACCTCAAAATTCAGAAGTCACAAGGCACACAGTCTCAATCCAGTAAGTATTCACAATATTGACATAAGCACAGGATACATAACCAAAATTCAGCAAGCATTCAGATGGAAATGTTCATTTTTACATTATTAGTTCTCTTAGTTTGAACTAGATCTTTGACCCAACACTTCCAAAGTTTTGAGCTACTGTGGAACTCTTCAAAACATGTGAAAATACACAGGTAGCAGTACATACTAGTTTTCAAAACTCATTTGGCAAAATTAAAGTTATTTTTCCACAAAATTCATATGTTCACTCACCATTTCATTCAATAAATTTCTAAATCAAAACTAGGCAATTGGTAGGAAGATTCTAGATATTTAACCACTGTGGAAAGACTTGAAAAAGGATACGAGAAGTACATACACCAACCAGCACCTATTGAAAGAGCTCACTGGCCAATTTGAGTATCTAAAATTTATCCCAAACTCATGGCTTCTCTCATTTTAGAATGGAAATCAATCACAACACTTTCATACCAAAAATCTATTTTTCCAAGACTTCTAAAAGACTTACCATCTAGCATTTACCACCTTGACAGTAGTAAAAGAACCATTTGACAACAAATAATAGTAACGGAAAGATAATCAGGAATCATTTGTTAAGGCAAATTCCCAACTTTTCACTAAAATCTTCACTACTTGAATCAGAAGTTTTAGAAGTAATAAAGGCAAGATTTCATCTTCACATAGTCCCAATATCCTCTACTAATTCATATAAACTCAGCCCAATACCCAGAATGTCAGGAATCATTAAACAACAAGCATGTGATTTCATATCAGAAAATAGTGAATTTTAGCAGAAAATCAATAGATTTTCGAGGCTTTGGACCCCTACACGGCAACTTCTGATCATGCATACATTGCTATGCTTTTACATACCATTCCATTAGCTTTCAAATGACTACTCGCACACTCAAGTTGGATAAAATATGAAAGAGATATGCTCCCCACAAGCTTCGCTGCCCGAAACAGGGCATTCTGTGGCAGCCTCAGGAAATTGAGTCATAGAGGCTCTTACCACCATTTCTGGTGGATGCTCTTGGCTCAGGGATGGAGAAGGAAGGTTTATACTACATTACCTTGATTTTCAGAAAAAGAAGCACGGATTTAGACCACTTAACAGCTTGGGTCATCTGATGCAAGGACAGCAAAATCCTGGGTATGAGTGAGTGTGTGTAATTCTGTTTCTCTTTCTACCTCCAGCAGCTAATTCCTGAACCTCCAGCTTCTCCACAACTCCAGCCTTCTTCCTGAACCCTCAACTCTCTTACTCTCAGCTTTGCTTCTCAGTTTTCTGGTTAGTACACCTCTCCCTCTCAGTTCCATTCCTTATATAGCCACTAAGGCATGTGTGAGTGAAATGATTAGGAAGGCTATGTATCCAGTTGCTGGTGCCTCTTAATTTCGTGTTAAGACACCTAAGTAAGGTGTGCTGGCAGCCTTAAGGGCTGTTTGGGTGGGCAATTAAGCACTTGGCCTCGGGTAGACTTTAATCTAGGTGTATTAGTGAGTGATGCTTAAGTGGTCTTTCCCTGAGTTGTGGCTTAGTTAATCTCGATTTTCCAGCCTCAATTATCTTTATTTTAACCTTGTATTTTGCTTACTCGAGTTGCTGGATGTGGTAACTACTTTAATTGGGTCTTTACATGGCTTTAAAAACAATAGATTCGGTTACAAGTGTTTAAAAGCATTAGAAAGAGATTTAGTTGTGAAAAATTTCCTTTTTGTTTCTATTTTAACAATATGTAGCCTACCTAACTATGTTTGTTTTTTATATAATTTCATGGATGGTACTTTGTAGGGTAGTTTAGGGTGTCTCTAACTGATTAATTTTAGCTTCCTTAGGCCTTAAGTAAGCTAAAGGGCTTAAGCTCCAATTTTTCAGTTCTTTCTTTTTAGTCCTGAATTTTTACTAGAGAAAATGTGTCCTTTTAGGACTTTTCTTGAGGTTGGGTCTTTTCTATCCTATTTAACTAGGGTTAAATGGGTTAAATGGGTCTTTTCTATCCTATTTAACTCATTAAAGAAAAGGGTTAAAAGCTAACTTTTCCTTTCAATTTACTCCCTAGGGTTAGGGTTAGGGTTCCTCTGGTCATTTTTCTCTGATTTTTAGGAATCTAGTTAAGGTTTCATAGACCTATTTACAAACAAGAGCAAAAGCAAGCACACTCAAACACTCAAAAATCAACAAATCAAACATGTTAAAGAAAAAGTCAACACAAAAGTCAATAGTTTAGAAAATTCAACAGTTTGACTTTTTGGTCAAAGTTGAGTTTCCATTTTAGGATGATACACCCATTGACGAAAACTAATGAATATCAAGTTTTCGAATCACTCACCGGCGATATTGATGAATATCAAGTTTTCGAAACATTCACCGGCGAAACCTGATTAACAAGAAAATGAAGTTTTCGAAACCCTCATTGGCGAAAACTAATGAATATCAAGTTTTCGAAACACTCACCGGCGAAAACTGACGAATATCAAGTTTTCGAAACACTCATCGGCGAAAACTGATTAACAAGAAATTCAAGTTTTCGAAACACTCATTGGTGAAAACTGATTAATATCATGTTTTCGAAACACTCATCGGCGAAAACTGATTAACAAGAAAATCAAGTTTTCAAAACACTCATTGGCAAAAACTGATGAATATCAAGTTTTCAAAACGCTCACAGGCGAATACTGATTAATATCAAGTTTTCGAAACACTCATCGTCGAAAACTAATTAACAAGAAAATCTAGTTCTCTAAACACTCATTGGCGAAATCTGATGAATATGAAGTTTCCGAAACACTAATCGGCGAAAACTGATGAATATCAAGTTTTCGAAACACTCATCGGCGAAAACTGATGAATATCAAGTTTTCGAAACACTCATTAGCGAAAACTGATAAACAAGAAAATCAAGTTTTCGAAACACTTATTGGCAAAAACTGATCAATATCAAGTTTCCAAAACACGCATCGGCGAAAACTGATTAACAAGAAAATCAAGTTTTCGAAACACTCAACGGCGAAAACTGAAGAATATCAAGTTTTCAAAACACTAATCAGTGATAATTGATGAATATCAAGTTTTCGAGACACTCATTGGCGAAAACTGATTAACAAGAAAATCAAGTTTTCGAAACACTCATTGGCAAAAACTTATGAATACAAAGTTTTCGAAACACTAATTGGCAAAAACTGATGAATATCAAGTTTTCGAAACACTCACCGGCAAAAACTAACGAATATCGAGTTTTCGAAACACTCATTGGCGAACAATGATTAATAACAAGTTCTCGAAATACTCACCGGCGAAAACTGATTAACAAGAAAATCAAGTTTTCGAAACACTCATTGCTGAAAACTGAAAAATATCAAGTTTCCAAAACACTCACCGGCGATAACTGATGAATATCAACTTTTCAGAACACTCATCGGCGAAAACTAATTAACAAGAAAATCAAGTTTTCGAACGCTCATGGGCGAAAACTGATGAATATCAAGTTACCGAAACACTAATCGGCGAAAACTAATGAATATCAATTTTTCGAAACACTCATCGGCGAAAACTAATAAAGAAGAAAATCAGGTTTTCGAAACACTCATTGGCAAAAACTGATGAATATCAAGTTTTTGGAACACTCACCGGCGAAAACTGACAAATATCAAGTTTTGAAACACTCATCGGGGAAAACTGATTAACAAGAAAATCAAGTTTTCGAAACACTTATTGCCGAAAACTGATGAATACAAACTTTCCGAAACACTAATCGATGAAAATTGATGAATATCACGTTTTCGAAACACTCATCGACGAAAACTGATTAACCAGAAAATCAAGGTTTCGAAACACTCATTGGCAAAAACTGATGAATATCAAGTTTCCAAAACACTCACCGGCAAAAACTGAAGAATATCAAGTTTTTGAAACACTCATCGGCGAAAACTGATTAACAAGAAAATCATGTTTTTCAAAAACTCATTGGCGAAAACTAATGAGTATCTAGTTATCGAAACACTCACCAGCAAAAACTGATGAAAATCAAGTTATCGAAACACTCATCGGCAAAAACTAATTAACAAAAAAGTCAAGTTTTCGAAACACTCATTGGTGAAAATTGTTGAATATCAATTTTTTGAAACACTCACCGACGAAAATTGATGAATATCAAGTTTTCGAAACACCCATTGGCGAAAACTATTGAATATCAAGTTTTCAAAACACTCATCAGCAAAAACTGATTAACAAGAAAATCAAGTTTTCGAAACACTCATTGCCAAAAACTGATGAATATCAAGTTTTCGAAACACTCACTGGCGAAAACTAATAAGAATCATGTTTTCGAAACAGTCATCGGCGAAAACTGATCAGTCTGACATTTTTGAAAAACTCATTGCCGAAAACTGATTATCAAGAATATAAAATTTTCAAAACACTCATTGTCAAAAACTGATGAATATCAATTGTCCAAAGCAATAATCGGTGAAAACTAATGAATATCATGTTTTCGAAACACTCATTGGCGAAAACTGATTAACAAGAAAATTAAGGCCCTGTTTGATAATAGTTTTCAAAAACTGTTTTGTGTTTTTTAAAACAAAAATAAAAAAAACTATTTGGTAATTAGTTTTTGAAAATTGTTCTTGAAAACAAAAAAAAATCAACTCTTATTTTTAAGAATAAAAAAACAAGAACTACAAAAAATTGTTTTGAACCCAGTTTTTTATTTTTTACAAAAACACGGAAAACAACCTATTTTCATTAATGGCATTATTGTAATTTTGTGCATCTTCTTTATGTATATTATCCTTCATCTAAACCTAACGTGCCTCACTTCCCACCATCTTCTCCTCCAATTCTCTGCGATCGCATCGTCGCATCTCCATCGCACCGTCGCATCTCCATTGCTCCGTCATCTTCAGCTTCGTGTCTGAATCTCGATCTAGAGTTTGATCATTGGAACTTGTGGGTTCAATTGATTGGTGAGTCTCTCTATCCTTCCTTCTCTACTATGTGGTTTTGATCAGTATATATGCGTGTTTATGTTCATGAAATGTCTCATATCCAACCACTGTGGTTTTTTTTTTCCATTACATTTGTTGTATACTCTTTAACCCATTCATCTGCTTCTAAGGCCTTGTCAATAACTAATGTTTCTATGGACTTCCCATTATACCTCACGGTGTATTTATAGGTGGTGGGGTTGAATGTGATGGTTGGGTTTTTTCTAGTTTTAATTTGGTTTTCCCTTGACTATTTAGAATTCAGAAAATTAGTTGTTTCTCTGTTAGCCTAGAACTAGCTATTTCTCTATTATAAGTCTGCCTCTTGTTCTTTTGTTTTTGATTGTCATGTATTTATTCAACAGGACTTAAACCTTTTCAAAGACTCATAGCTTTCATGGGAAAAATGCATTATAGTTTATCATTCAGTATAATGCACTCTCAAAGCAAAACAATAAGCATGAAATAGGGAAACAGAGAATTGGATCTAAGGATATCACTCTCGAAATGAAAAACTAGAATCTTATTTGACATTTTTACTGTCTTGTGGACATGGGAAATGGTTGCCATAGCTGTCTCAGAGTTTAACTTGTAATGGAAAATCTTATAAGGGAAAGAAATACAAAAGAGAGAATATATAGAAATTAGACAGAAAGTTAGATAGATAGATAGATAGGGATAGTGATTTGTGCAGAGCATTTTTGTCCTTTTTCAATTAATATTCTAATTGCCTCTTCTGTGCAATTAGAGATGGTTATGTGTCCCAATTCATTTTGATTAAGACAGAAATAAATTAATTTTTTAAAAAGGTGATTAACCGGTTCGCTGTTAGAGTGAACATATTTGGTGTTATATAAATTTTGACATGACCCTAGCCTGAATTGAACTTAGAAAGGTTGTATAGTCCTAGACTATTCCCTGGTACAATACTAAATAGCATTAAAGTTTAATGTTATTTGCATTAAGTGAAAGCATATTCAATATTGCTTTTGTCATTGTTATTTGTAAATTTTGGGAAAGTTGAATGTTATTTGGATATTGCCACTGTTCAACATACTTGTTATTGTATCTGTGAGTGTCATCTTGGGTATTGCCACCTCACCAAATGTGGAGGATGAAATAAAATTGAAAAAGATAACAAGAGAGGAGAGTCCCATTTGATGAATCTTTTTCATGAATAAATATCTCAAGCAAGGAATTGAAACAAGTGTAAAACAAGAATCTACAGTTCCTGACTCTTGATCTCTTGCATGTGCAAATACAATTGGTTGGGTTTATTTCCATATCATTTTTAAGTTTAGTTTTTAGTGAAAGGATTATGCCCCATATTAGTGAATGTAATAAATTATAGTTTTGTTGTATCTTTTCAAGTTGTAAATGGATAGGATAGGTAGCAAACTAGGAAGTAGGAAAGATTAACATTCCGAATAGAGTACATGCAGTTATTAATATACTAAGTTTGGTCTTTAATTAGTGGGAAATGGGATGTTTCACTGGTAAATTCACAATTCCACAAAACCTTTGTACAAGGTTATTTCCTATCCTATCCTAGTATGAATGTGCTTAATAATTTAAAACATGTAAAATGTTTTAAGTTTGATTACCCTTCTTTTCTTCCTTATACTACAGGTGTTACTTTTGTTTTTTAATTCTTTTTATGGGAATGAAAATGGCATGCAAAGATTAAACTGATTTTAACTAGGTCAGGGCATGCCTAGTTAAAATCAGTGTCACTTAGCCTCCTCCTAGTTTCCATATTTAATTAACTAGGTCAGGGCATGCTAGAAGTTGTTTTTCTTAAAGAACAATGAGAAGTAGGAAAGTGGGTGAAGTAATTAATATTCTTCCACATGTATTGTCTGATCTTCTCACTTCTATAATTTGTTTCAATTTGTAAAGAATTTTTTCTTGCACATGCTTTTGTGACTTAATTACCAAAATCATATATATATATTCAAGTCAAACTAGTATAAATACATATATATCACACAAGTATAGTTCCCAATGAACCATTAGAGTTTTGAGATATTTTGAGGCATTGATTGATCAAAAAGTTTAGTTAAGAAGATGAGCAAAAAGTTTATACCTTGAGGTTAAGTGTGATCGATGTCATGTAATATGGAGAATGGAACGAAGGCTGTAATACTAATGGTGATGGTGCAGATATCATACAGTGTTCTCAATGTGCTCAACAAGCTTGCCTACACTGACTTTGGCTTCAACATGAGAGTGGCCCTTACCTATCGCATTATTTTTGCTACTGCTTTCATGGCTCCTTTTGCTCTCTTTTTCGAAAGGTTTCTAATTCAATTATATTATATATATACTCTCATATAAATTGAGCAAATTAATTATAAAAGGCCCTTCTGATTAAATACCACAAGTGAATTAATTATGTATTTGCGGGAAGCAGGAGAGTAATGGCACAAAATTCAAAAATATGACTTTAGAATCCAAAGACCAAAATGCTAATGCAAGATGCACTGAATTTGGTGTTGATGTTATGATTTTTTTTTTTTAATTTTAAATCTCCAATACAAATTGCAGATATGAATGTATAGACTATATTTCGTGACAACTTGAGATATCATGGTTGTGGTTAAGAAGAATGGATTGAGTTTTGTGTTTATGCACTGAGTTTCTTTGTTTTTTATTTTTATAGATGGCAACTAGTGGGACTACAGAACCACAAGAAACTACACTTTGGCCCAAGCTTGTGGTTAAGTGTTACATAGATATCATGGTTGAGGAAGTTAACAAAGGGAATATGACGAATGGTTTATTTACTCCTAAAGTGTGGAAAAATATTTTAGACAAAATAAATTCTAAGTGTCGGCGCGCTTTTACTTTGAAGTAAATCAAACAAAAATTTAATAGGTTACGGATACAACATCGAGACTTCTCTCAGCTACTACAACACACTGGGTTTGGTTGGAATGCCGAAACAAACACAGTTATTGTTGATGAAGAAGTTTGGTCGAGATATATCTTGGTATATAACTACTTTAGTACTTGAATTTATTTATTAGATTGTGTATAAATCTTAAATAATTTATTTTAAATTTTTTAGGCACATTCTGATGCTGCACAGTATAAGAAGAATGGATTGGAACATTATAACTTGTTAGGAATCATCTTCAACAGAAGCACGGCTACTGGTGTCCTTCATCATTCATCCACCCAAGCCCCACTAGATTCTCAACAAGAGCGTGAGCTTGAAAATGAGTATCTTTATGGTCGAATTCATGTAGACCTTAATGAGGACAATCAGGATGATATAACCCCAATTGAGCGTGTCACGCACAGTGGAAAGCTTGCTTTTGTAATTCCTGAGCAAAAGAGAAAGAGAGAAACTATGACTAGTCACATGGGAGATGCAATTCAAGCATGGGTGAAGCATCTGGAGCAAGGACAGAAGTTCAACTTGCTAAACTTGAGATTTTAAGGGACAAGAGATCAGAAACTAGTAGTTCTGGAAATACAGCTTCTGGTTATTCCATGGCTAAATGTGTATCTGCACTTAATGACATTGCTGATGTCTCTCCTGACATTTACATGAAGGCTATGGACAAATTTGTGGATCCAACATTGAGGGAAATGTTTATGTCTATGCCTCTTAATATGAAGAAGATATGGTTGGATAGATTAGTCTGACTTTGTGTCTAATGTTGATTTGATTCCTTATTTTGGATTTGGTGGACTAATGTTTAATTTTGTTTACTTGTTTTGGATTAGGCGGACTAATGTTTAATATTGTTTACTTGTTTTGGATTAGGCGGACTAATGTTTAATATTGTATGACTTTATGGATACAAATTAAACTTGTGTAACGTGAGGGTGAATCATTCCTTTTAAGATCCACCTTGCATATTTTATATCATGTTTGAATGTTTGAAATTAATAGTACCACTTTTTATTATGATGTTGACTTTCTTTATATTCTATTTTTCTTGGACAGACTTGTGTATATTATATTTAGTTGTTTATTTTTTATAAATATATTTTTGATAGGTTTTGTGCATAACGGACATAGACAATAGTTCATTAGATAGTGAAACTTTGTTTAGTTATTGTAAAATTAAATTTAAAAAATTCTATAAAGAGTAAACAATCTATAAAAAAATCAATCGAACTTTATTATTTTATTGTTTTATTATTGATAAAAATTGTTTTTGAAAATAATTTATCAAACAAATTTTTGATTTTTTTTTTGTTTTTAAAAACTGTTTCCAAAAAAAATTAACCAAACAAGCTTTTTTGTTTTTGTTCTTCAAAACTTGTTTTTAGAAACACAAAACAAAAACACTTATCAAACAGGGCCTAAGTTTTCGAAACAAACATTGGCGAAAACTGATGAATATCAAGTTTCCAAAACCCTTACCGGCGAAAAATGATGAATATCAAGTTTTCGAAACACACATCGGTGAAAACTGATTAACAAGAAAATCAAGTTTTCGAAACACTCATTGGCGAAAAGTGATGAATATCAAGTTTCCGAAACACTAATCAGGGAAAACTGATGAATATCAAGTATTCGAAACTCACATCGGCAAAAACTGATTAACAAGAAAATCAAGTTTTCGAAACACTCATTGGTGAAAAGTGATGAATATCAAGTTTTTGAAACACTCATCGATAAAAATGGATGAATATCTAGTTTTCGGAACACTCATCGGTGTACCTTGCTGATCTAGAAAATCAAGTTTTCGAAACACTCAATGGCGAAAACTGATGAATATTAAGATTTCGAAGCACTTATCGGCGTAAACTGATGAATATCTAGTTTCCGAAACACTCACCTGCGGAAACTGATTAACAACAAAATCAAGTTTTCGAAACACTCATTGGTGAAAAATGATGAATATCAAGTTTTCGAAACACTCACCTGAAAAAACTGATGAATATCAAGTTTTTGAAACAATCATCGGTAAAAATTGATTAACAAGAAAATCAAATTTTTGAAACAATCATTGGTGAAAACTGATGAATATCATGTTTCCGAAACACTAATCGGCGAAAACTGATGAATATCAAGTTTTCGAAACACTCATTGGCGAAAACTGCTTAACAAGAAAATCAAGTTTTCGAAACACTCACCGGCGAAAACTGATGAATACAAAGTTTCCAAAACACTAATTGGCGAAAACTGATGAATATCAAGTTATCGAAAACTCATTGGTGAAAACTGATGAATATCAAGTTTTCGCAACACTCAGCGACGAAAACTGATGAATGTTATATTTTCGAAACACTCACCGGCGAAACTGATTAACAAGGAAATCAAGTTTTCGAAACACTCATTGCTGAAAATTGTTGAATATCAAGTTTTTGAAACACTCACCGGCAAAAATTGATGAATATCAAGTTTCCGAAACACTCATTGGCATAAACTGATTAACAATTAAATCAAGTTTTCGAAACACCCATTGGCGAAAACTAATGAATATCAAGGTTTCGAAATACTCAACGGCGAAAACTGATGATTATTAAGTTTTCGAAACACTCACCGGCGAAAACTAATGAATATCAAGTTTTTGAAACTCTCATCGGCGAAAACTGATCAATATCAAAATTTCGAAACACTCATTGGCAAAAACTAATTAACAAGAAAATCAAGTTCTCGAAACACCCATTGGCGAAAACTAATGAATATCAAGTTTTCGAAACACTCACTCGCGAAAACTGATGAATATCAAGTTTTCAAAACACTCACCGGCGAAAAATGATCAACAAGAAAATCATGTTTTTGAAACACTCATTCTCGAAAACTGATGAATATCAAGTTTTCGAAACACTCACCGGTGAAAACTGATTAACAAGAAAATCAAGTTTTCGAAACACTCATTGGTGAAAATAGAAGAATATCAAGTTTCCGAAACACTCACTGGCGAAAACTGATGAATATCAAGTTTTCGAAACAATCATTGGCGAAAAGTGATTAACAAGAAAATCAAGTTTTCGAAACACTCATTGGCGAAAACTGATGAATATCAAGTTTTCGAAACACTCACCGGCGAAAACTGATGAATATGAAGTTTCCGAAACACTCATTGGCGAAAACTAATGAATATCAAGTTTACGAAACACTCACCGACGAAAACTGACGAATATCAAGTTTTCGAAACATGCATTGACGAAAACTGATTAACAAGAAAATCAAGTTTTCGAAACACTCATTGGCGAAAACTAATGAATATCTAGTTTTCGAAACACTCAGTGTAACCTGACGAATATCAAGTTTTTCAAATACTCATCGGTGAAAACTGGTTAACAAGAAATTCACGTTTTCGAAATACTCATTGGCGAAATTTGATGAATATCAAGTTTTCGAAACACTCACCGGTGAAAACTGATGAATATAATGTTTTTGAAACAATCATCAGTGAAAATTGATTAACAAGAAAATCAAGTTTTCGAAACACTCATTGGCGAAAAATGATGAATATCAACTTTCTGAAACACTAATCTGCGAAAACTGATGAATATCAAGTTTTCGAAACAATCATCGGCGAAAACTGATTAACAAGAAAATAAGTTTTCAAAACACTCATTGGCAAAAATTGATGAATATCAAGTTTCCGAATCACTAATCGGCGAAAACTGATGAATATCAATTTTTTGAAACACTCATCAGCGAAAACTGATGAATATCATGTTTTCGAAACACTCATCGGCGAAAACTGATGAATATCAAGTTTTCGAAACACTCACCGGCGGAAATTGATGAATATCAAGTTTTTGAAACACTCATCGGCCAAAAATGATTAACAAGAAAATCAAGTTTTTGAAACACTCTTTGGTGAAAGCTTATGAATATCAAGTTTTCGAAAAACTCATTGGCGAAAACTGATGAATATGAAGTTTTCGAAACTCTCACCAGCGAAAACAGATGAATAACAAGTTTTTGAAACACTCATCGCCAAAAACTAATTAACAAGAAAATCAAGTTTTCAAACTGTCATTGGCGAAAACTGATGAATATCAAGTTTCTGAAACAATCATCGGCGGAAACTGATGAATATCAAGTTTTCGAAACACTCATTGGCGAAAACTGATGAATATCAAGTTTCCGTAACACTAATCGGCGAAAACTGATGAACATAAAGTTTTCAAAACACTCATTGGCGAAAACTGATGAATGTCAAGTTTTCGAAACACTCATCAGCGAAAACTGATTAACAAGAAAATCAAGTTTTCGAAACACTCATTGGGAAAAGCTAATGAATATCAAGTTTACGAAACACTAATCGGCGAAGACTGATGAATATCAAGTTTTCGAAACACTCATCGACGAAAACTGATTAACAAGAATATTAAGTTTTCGAAACACTCATCGGCGAAAACTGATTAAAAAGAAAATCAAGTTTTCGAAACACTCATTGGTAAAAACTGATGAATATCAAGTTTTCGAAACACTCATCGGCGAAAACTGATGAATATCAAGTTTTCGGAACACTCACCGACGAAAACTGATTAACAAGAAAATCAAGTTTTCGAAACACTCATTGGCGAAAACTGATGAATATGATGTTTCGGAAACACTAATCGGCGAAAACTGATGAATATCAAGTTTATGAAACACTCATCTGCGAAAACTGATTAACAAGAAAAACATGTTGTTTAAACACTCAATTGTAAAAACTGATGAATATCTAGTTTTCGAAACACTCACAGAGTAAACTGACGCATATCATGTTTTTGAAACACTCATCGGCGAAAACTGATTAACAAGAAATTCAAGTTTTCGAAACACTCATTGGAAAAATTTGATGAATATCAAGTTTTCGAAACACTGACCGGCGAAAACTGATGAATAACAAGTTTTTGAAACATCATCGGTGAAAACTGATTAACAAAATAATCAAGTTTTCGAAACTCTCATTGGCGAAAACTGATGAATATCAAGTTTTCGAAACATTCACTGTCGGACTCTGTTGAATATCACGTTTTCGAAACACTCATCGGCGAAAACTGATTAATAACAAAATCAAGTTTTCCAAACACTCATTGGCGAAAATTGATGAATATCAAGTTTTCGAAACACTCACCGGCAAAAACTAATGAATATAAAGTTTTCGAAAAACTCACTGGGGAAAGTTGATTAATATGAATAACATCTTTTCGAAACACTCATTGGCGAAAACTACTGAATATCAAGTTTCCAAAACACTAAACGGCGAAAATTGATGATTATCATGTTTCCGAAACACTCATTTGCGAAAACTGATTAATAAAAAAATTATGTTTTCGAAACACTCATCGGCGAAAACTGATGAATATCAAGTTTTCGAAACACTCATCGGCGAAAACTGATGAATATCAAGTTTTCAAAACACTCATCGGCGAAAACTGATTAACAAGAAAATCAAGTTTTCGAAACACTCATTGGCGAGAACTGATTAATATCAAGTTTTCGAAACACTCATCGGCGATAACTGATGAATATTAAGTTTTCGAAACACTCATCGGCGAAAGCTGATTAACAAGAAAATCAAGTTTTTCGAAACACTCATTGGCGAAAACTTGATCGAAACACTCATGGGCGAAACCCAATAAAGAAGAAAATCAAGTTTTCGAAACCCTCATTGGCGAAAACTGATGAATATCAAGTTTCCAACAAGCTAATCGATGAAAACTGATGAATATCAAGTTTCTGAAACACTAATCTACGAAAACTGATGAATATTAATTCTTCCAAAACCTCATCGGCGAAAATGGATGAACAAGAAAATCAAGTTTTCGAAACACTCATTGGCGAAAACAGATGAATATCAAGTTTCCAAAAAACTAATCGGCGAAAACTGATGAATATCAAGTTTTCGAAACACTCATCGGCGAAAACAGATTAACAAGAAAATCATGTTTTTGAAACTCTCATTGGCGAAAACTGATGAATATCAAGTTTTCGAAACACTCATCGGCGAAAATTGATTAACAAGAAAACCATGTTTTCGAAACACTCATTGGCGAAAATTGATGAATATCAAGTTTCCGAAACACTAATCGGTGAAAACTGATGAATATCAAGTTTTCAAAAGACGAATCGGCGAAAACTGATGAATATCAAGTTTTTGAAACACTCATCGGCGAAAAGTGATTAACCAGAAAATCAAGTTTTTGAAACACTCATTGGCGAAAACTAAAGAATATCAAGATTCTAAAACACTCATTGGCAAAAACTGATGAATATCAAGTTTTCGAAACACTCATCGGCGAAAACTGATTAACAAGAAAATCAAGTTTTCGAAACACTCATTGGTGAAAACTAATGAATATCAAGTTTCCGAAACACTCATTGGCAAAAACTGATGAATATCAAGTTTTCGAAACACTCATCGGCGAAAATTGATTAACAAGAAAATCAAGTTTTCAAAACACACATTGGCAAAAACTAATGAATATCAAGTTTTCGAAACACTCTCCGCGCGAAAACTGATCAAAATAATGTTTTCAAAACACTCATCGGCGAAAAGTGATTAACAAGAAAATCAAGTTTTCGAAACACACATTGGCGAAAATTGATGAATATCAAGTTTCCGAAACACTTACCGGCGAAAACTGATGAATATCAAGTTTTTGAAACACTCATCGACAGAAACTGATTAACAAGAAAATCAAGTTTTCGAAACACTCATTGCGAAAACTGATGAATATCAAGTTTCTGAAACACTATTTGGCGAAAACTGATGAATATCAAGTTTTCGAAACACTCATCGGCGAAAACTGATTAACAAGAAAATCAAGTTTTTCGAAACACTGATTGGCGAAAACTGATGAATATCAAATTTGCGAAACACTCACCGGCGAAAACTGATTAACAAGAAAATCAAGTTTTCGAAATACTCATTGGCAAAAACTGATGAATATGAAGTTTCCGAAACACTCACCGTGCAAAAACTGATGAATATCAAGTTTTCGAAACACTCATTGGCGAAAACTGATGAATATCAAGTTTTCGAAACACTCATCGACGAAAACTGATTAACAAGAAAATAAAGTTTTCTGAAAACTCATTCGCAAAAACTTATAAATGTCATGTTTCCGAAACACAAATCGGCGAAAATTGATGAATATCATGTTTCCGAAACACTCACACGCGAAAACTGATGAATATCAAGTTTTCGAAACACTCATCGATGAAAATTGATTAGCAAGAAGATCTTGTTTTTGAAACACTCATTGGCGAAAACTAATGAATATCTAGTTACCGAAACACAAATCAGCGAAAACTGATGAATATCAAGTTTCCGAAACACGATTCGGCGAAAACTGATGATATCAAGTTTTCAAAATACTCATCGTGAAAACTGAT